>JABUQX010077673.1:0-34710 GCA_015478945.1 Trachelipus rathkii | reverse complement strand
ATGTGAATGGTAAAACATGTCTTATGGACCATTCAACAGAAATATCCAAATCTGGGCCATATTTAATCTATGGTATGTATGACACATTTTTGTATGCTTCTGGTGTGCATGGGTTATTGTCTATTACACCATTCATATATTTTCCCAAAGAGGTATTCCATTAGTATGTGCACATACCACCACCGAGTAATGAATTATTAGTTAATTAAAAGTAAGAGTACTGTATATATATATTATATCTTTCTTAAACTTTCAACATTTCCACATAATCTACATTATACATAAAAATAATAAACTTGTATGCTACAAAAAATACAAAAGAGACCAAATATTATACTTTGGAATGCTGAATTTGGATTCATGATAATTTTTTAAAATTTTTAAAAATGGAAATATTTCTTAAATACTCTCACAATAAAGGGGGCCCAAATATTGAATAAAGGTCTTAAATAAATCAAGTAGACCTACCCAAGATAAGTATACTAGTTATAAAAAGACTAGTTTAATTTTATTTGTATGGAAACTTGACATTAATATTTAAACACCATAAAAGTCTGAAATAAAATTTAGGATTGAGTATGATTCAATAAAAAAATTTAAAAAACAAAATCAAAGTTAAAAGTTGTAAACTACAAGAAACATTTTAATGCAAGTGTAAAAAGTTTGCACATAACCATTGCAAACTGTGATAAGAAGAGCATTGAACTAAATGAATACACATGTCATATTTAAAAACAATAATGAGAAAATTTAAGAGATAGCTGAAATAAACTACCGGTACATCAAAAGATACCATAAAAGATATTGTATGCTTAATAGTACCAAAAATGATCCAAGTTTGTCACCTTAACCCTCATAAACGTTTGACAGACATGAATATATGTAAAACAGGGCAAGCCATCTTAATATTCCAGAGATAACTGTATCAGCTGTCAGACTTCCAAAATTCCGAGAGATAACTGTATCAGCTGTCAGACTTCCAAAATTGCTTAACTAATTGCAATTGTTAAACAATAATTCACATAGAAAAAATTAAAGACAGACTCTAGAATTTAACCCTAAACCCTAAATTTTGTATATTTAATGGAGGAAACATAATAATCCAACAAAAAAGAAGACAAAAGGGCTGGGAATATATTCAGGCTTATGTTGTATTAATAGGAGTATTTTATATTAAACCTTAATAACAACATAATTTGTTGTTTTATAGGTCACAGAAGTAACAATAAATTATTAAATTCTGCCATTTGTATAAATATTCTAATTTACATACACTGTTTATAGATCCCATTCTTTTATTAAAATTGCATAGACTCCTACTTTTAACCAAAGAAACTTATTTGATAAACATTTTTACCTTGTTAATCGTATATTTTGAAACTAATTAGAAACAAAACAAAAATAAAAGAATGAGGAAAAAGTTTGGTGGGTTTATTAACTGAGAACTTGCTTTACATTAAAAATATTAAAATTTTTTCTCCTTGGCATCCTTAACATAACATTTAAGGTAACTTCTTAGCTTCTTATTAATTTTTTGAGGGGTGGGGGAGTGGGGTGGGGTTGAATTTACCAATTAATCCTTATTAAGATATCCAAATATATTTATGAATAATGAAAACTACAATTTAGTAATTTAAATACTTCAATGTCTATTCCTCAGGTTTGGGATAGAAAACAACTATTTTATCAAATTAATTCTAGGGTCCAATTCCAATTATTTTTTAACAAATTCGTTCATGAAATTCTCATTACTTCACTTTTTGGCTTTGTATCGAGAAGTGATCAGCATTTTTTCACAAGTAAACAAACATTTTATTTCTATTTTATTGATAAAAAGGACACAGGCAAAGGAGAGGAATGTAGGGAGTCATATCCCTCCTTAAAGCTTCAAAAGACTAATAATAATATAAAAATAATGCAAGATAAGATAAAAATGATCTTCTGTGAATTCTTTTGTACTTTCAAATTACTCGTGCAATTAAGCTATATATATATATATATATATATATATATATATATATATATATTATATATATATATTATATAATATATATAATATATTATATTATATATATATATATATAGTATATATATATATGTATATATATATATATATATATACATATATATATTTATATATATATATATATATATATTATCTAGAAGCCCCTCTTTCTCATAAAAGAAAAAAATTCTGCTAATAACACTACTCGCAATAAAACTGACTAACTTTTCATGAAATCTCCTAAATCCAAAGTTTAATAATTTTTTTGTCAAGTTTTTATTTTCCCATCAAATGTCCAGAGATTCTTATCTTATGAAAGATTTTTGTCAACCATTTTATCATCAAAATATAAACGAAGGATTGAAAAAAAGCGCCATAGAAGGGATCGTTCGAATGAAACAACTCGAAGCGAGAGGGTCCGCGACTCGACCAGTCTCTTTTTTGTAATACGCGAGAAGATGTTTTTTTTCTTATTATTCGGTTTCTTAATCGAACCGAGATTTATTCATCACCATTAAAATTTATTTTCAAAAAGGTAAAAAATTAGTAACTTCGTCTATAAAATGAATATGTTTTAAAACTTTGCAATATTAATAAGAATATATATATATATATATATATATATATAATATATATATATATATATATATATATATATATATTATATATATATATATATATATATATAATATATATATATATATAATATATATACGTATATATTTATATATATATATATATATATATATATATATATATATATATATATTATATATATATATATATATATAATATTATATATTATTTATATATATATATATATATATATATATATATATATCTATATATATATATATATTTTCTACTATAGATTTTAGGTTAGCACTAATGATAGGCACTTCACTTAAAACTATACAAGCAATAAAAATAAAGGAAGGCCTATTTCTCCAAATAGTCTGTCAATGGGTAGTGATGGGATAATAATAAAATTTTATAGCTCAAATACAAAAAAGTTTGTCATTTTTGATTCAGATTCCATGACTTTGAAATTTTTAATTTTCTTTTTCCACCAAATAATTTTACAGATAATTTTAATAATATTTTTGCTAACAATTTTACAATGGTGATCAGTATCACTGCTGTTCATCAGTCTGTGGTTGTTGATCAGGTGCATTAAAAAGCACCAACAAAAGTAAAGAATCCCCAAAAAGCTCAGCTGCAAGTTTTTTTTGTTGTTTTTTTTTTAATTTTGGCTATTATTTTCAACATTTGGAGATATTTTAAAATTCTGACTATATTAATTTTCATTATTAGTGAGCCTAGTTTGCATTTATTCAAGATTTTCACTAACATAATTTTTTTAAATATTTGAAAATAAATTGAATGAAAAAATAATTTTAAAATTTAATAAAAGTACAAATGATTGTATCTTTAATTTAATTGACTAGAATTTAATGACTATTTTTCATTTTAAAGTTACTAAATTTCAAATTTCAGTAAATTGTAGTTAAGCAATAACTTTGGTTATAAATTTTTTAGATATATGTCGACGGCTTTCAATTATTTTATATATAGGTATTTATATATATTTATATAGTATGCAATGAAGTATAAAACTAATTTGTACACATTGGATTAAGTCAGTGAATGAATCACATTTCCAATTTTATTTCCCATTAGTAACTATCTGGCTGTCCTTAGAATTTTATATATCCTTACAAGTTTTTGAGCTTTTTTTGACCGTCGTATATTAAATTTTTTTGAAAATACAAAGTCCTAAGTAGAAGAAAAATTCTTTCAATTGATCCAGAACTGGCAGGGCATGATTGTAAGGATGCCAAAAACTGGCAATTTCCGCCCATCTAAAAATGGACATAAAATCCCTAATTTTCAATTTTGATGGGGAAAAAGTGACACCAGTGATTCTTAGAACATATGGGCTGGAAAACAGTTTTAACTTTTAACCTGTAAGTAATTAGTCCACTAAGGTACTCAGGATAATTTTTTGCCAGCCAAAGTTCAGCCTCCTTTTCATAATGTCTTTCAAGGAGCTGACCTAACCTAGTTTCTAGGTGACAACTACTGAGTTATTGGTAGCTAACTTACTAGCTTCCTAAAGCCTCGAATTATGATGATGACTATGTTCAAAGTTTAAATAATATAAATTTAAAAATATATTACTTAATTACTTTACTTAAGAAATTCCTGTTATATTATTACTATCAGTAACCTGTAATAATAGCAATACCTACCTTTACAAGTTTCACCAATAAGGCAATGACATTCATTCAGCAGTGGGAACTGGACAATGTCTGTTACCAAATTATATGTTTAATTTGTAAATTTTATAACTATTTATTAATTTATTTGTCAAACAATACTGAAATGAAATTACAAAAAAGAAATTCATTATTGATATTTTATTTTTCCTACAAAAAGAGAAATTTAAAAAAAGCCAATAAACCAATACCCACGTGGCGCAGCTTTTTTTTATCTAAACTCTGTTTTTTTTCAACCCTGAGGGAAACTAAAATTAAATGCTTTTCAAATTTATTACATACTCAAGAAAATCTCCTAACCAAAACTGCCGGCTGATTTAACAGACATGCAGACACAACTCAAATATGATTATTCTAACAGACTCTGGGCAAGCCTGCTGTGGGCACAATATATATATATATATATATATATATATATATATATATATATATAATATATATATATATATATATATTATATATATATATATATATATATATATATATATATATATATATATATATATATATATTATATATAAAATTATAATTATATAAAAATATAATAATTAATATAAAATAATAATATAATAATAATAATAATAATAATAATAATAATAATCCAAATTTTACATTATTTGGATAGTTAATTTAAGCTCTTAGTAACCAATCAAACATGCTGATATAAGAAGCTACAATATACAGTACGCCATGTAACAATATTACGTACATCAGTCCTGACCAGTGAATTTTGGCAAATGAAATCTATTGCAGCATTCATAAATAAATAAGTCATCGTCCATAAACAAAGAGTTCAACTAAAATTGATAATTTAATTTTTTTTTTTTTTGGTGGGGGAGACAAAGTGAGAATATTTCTCAAAATTGAAAGGTATGAAGATGAGGAACAATAAGATAATGCTACAATAAAACGTTCAATTGTTATTATTATAAAATAAGAAGTATGAAGAATTTCCTTTCAAAAGAATGGATAATTTCTTAGTAATTATGATTCCTTTTAAAACAAAAATTTAAAGCTTTTAGTTTCTCCAGAATTTTAGTCTTTTAAATGTATAACAAAACCTTTTGTGATAAATTTTATGGTAATCGTGATGCTCTTCAGGAATGGTTTACCCTGTTTTTAATTCTCTTCATGAATAATTAATTCAGCTACCTTGCACCTCTTCAATGATACTATTGTGCTGGTGGGGGTCACCTTGAATTTTCTTCTCCATTAATATTTTGAATGTTAGAGATGGCCTTTGATCAAAAACTTTTGATTTTTCTTATCGAGGAAAAGAATTTGTAGCTAATCTTTTTATTCATTACAAACTTTCATCATTCATTTTCAAAATGAATTCATTTTCTTGGAATGATTAAATTCTCTCTAAATGTGCACATAATAAGTGTTTAGAGACGCCTCCAGCTTTATTATTTATCATTCCAGATGTTTGATGGATTTTTCATTCATCTTCCCTATATACGGATATGTAGCAATGAAGGGCCATTAAAATAAAAGATGATGAAAGAGAAATACATCCAGGCCCAACCAAATGCAAAACTTTCAAGTTAATGCAAACTCAACCTTTGATGTAAGGATGGTTAACTACATAAAGAAATAACAGATAATGGGAAAGAATTCCAAAAAAACAGATGTAGTCAAATAGTAGTAGTGCGAGGTACCACAACAACCAAGCCTAAAATTGATGATCTCCACACAAATTTCTTGAGAAGACAACAACCTATATCTGGTTTCATATAATTAAGATAAAATTTTCATAAAATTAAGAAATGGAGCCCTTCAGGGATGGGGGCCGCTTTTTTTTTTTTAGTCAATCCTCTATTCTCTTTGCCCGAGATCATCTATCCAAGAAGGGTGGAAATGAGCGTCCGCAAAGATATAAAAAGTAAACATACATTGGGGAAACGAAGACATATACAAGTGTTTGAAACGTTTAATGGAAGAATTCGCACTTGACAGAACTTCAAGCTCTTTTCGAAGCAACCTTATCAATTTTCGTGATATGGGATGTTTTTCAAGACAATTTATTTTTTATAAGAAAGATTACTTCTCAGTGGGACAGTAGGGAGCAAAAGATATAGGAAAGTTGGGAGTGTTTGAGATGAGAGATAAGCAGTTTTATTATTATTTTATTATTTATTATTATTATATATTAATTTTATTATTATATTATTAATTATATAAAGGATATAAATGAAGTGATGTGGTTCTTTTAAGACATCATATTATGCATAATATATATATCACCTCGAAGTGTTTCTTTGTTTATGCTGCTAATGATGCAGTGTTGGGGGTTTCTGAACTAATAAATGATGCATATATTTCTTTATATGCTCATTCACGCATGATACTGACATGAAATCCTAATTTAGTGAATGAATACTATACATAGCAATTATAAACTATTTTTTTTTTTTTAAATAAACTTAAAATACAAAACATTATAAAAATATGAGCTAAACTTCACTTGCGTGCTAAAGGAAAATTTCCAAATTCTCTAATTCCTGATTCCAATCTTTTATCCCATCACTACTAATATACTAAAGAAATACATGGAAATATTCTGGCAGCCAACAGGAAAGATGTAGGTGGGTCAAAATAAATATAAAAAATAGTTTTACAATGCAAACAATTTATAAATGAAAGCAAAGTATGCATACTTCATAAAAAACTAAGATCCCTAAAAAGGACCTCTTTAGCTTGTAAGAGAAAAAAAAACCCTAATAATACCTTCACTATTTTTAAAAACAAAATGTATTAAATGCTTACCAGTATAAAATCTCAATTCCAACTTTTTTAAAGAACGAAGTCTGTAAAGCTCATCACAATCTGTATCTGAAACTCTTATTCTTAGATTATCAATATCAGGACATATTCTGCTGATTATGCGTACTAGTGAACCATCAGATCGTGAACAAGTAGAATCACTATTATCAATGTGCCGCAACTTGAGCTTTGGCTTATGTCTTTCTGATCGTACAGAATAATAATAGTTGTATAAAATACTACCCATATCACTATATCCAATTTTCTTAATATTTTCAAATGTTTCAAGTAACCACAAAATAATGCTGTTGGTAATACTGCATTCCTGAAGATAAATTTCTTCTAATAATGGACAACCCAATCTAAAGTTTAGTGGTTCTAAACACCTTATACAGTCATTAGTTACTCTGTTATTATTGTTAAGGTTCAAAATTCGAAGATTTGGGCAATTCCATCCAATAGATTCCATTATACTGTAGGAACAAGAGGGAAGCGAAACCTGAAAGGTAGATTAAAAAATTGACAAGAATTGAACTGTGAAAATTTTATGGAAAAAATTTTAATTGAATAGATAACTTTATGGGGCATCATTCAATCAGAATATCAATCAATCGTCTGATAGCTATGGCCTTGGTCCCATATTGATCTCCATTTCATTAGCCTTCTAATTAAAGCTTTCACACCTCATGGTTTATCCACCACAACTGAATGAAAGGTTGAGTGAACTTTTGAGCGCTGGGTATCTCAGGATTGTCAAGCAATAACAAATCCATTCAGCCCATACCTTTGTTATTAATCAATTAATTTCTTTCCTTAATAATAATATATTTTTTCTCAAATTTTTTAATTTCTTTAAAATTTATTATGTAATCAACTTACTTCATATCCAGTAGAAATAAAGGAATGAGCGATACACAGGTCAATATCAAATCAAATCAAAATACTTTATTCTCTCCTATGGAATACGTATGTTATGCTTACTAATAATATAATACAATGGGAATATATACGACGAGAAAAAAAGCTACTAGGGGGAAGACGTTTCCGTCCACTTGAGCCCCAAATAATAATATTAATAATAATAATAATAATAATAATAATAATAATAATAATAATAATAAATAATAATAAATAATAATAATAATAATAATAATAATATAATAATAATAAACTAAAACTAATAGTATTAATGATGATAATTATTTCACATTATATCATTATTATATAATACAGTAATAATAATAGTAATAAAATAATATATAATAATAATAATAAAATAATAATAATAATAATAATGAATAATAATACTTGCCTCATTTTTTGTGTGTTGACAATCAGATATGGTGAGCTTAGGTAAATCAGGAAACATATCCCCATACCATTTTCAAATGTGTCCCAAATATCATCGCCTACATTACCAGCATAATATATAAAGATCAGAAACGTTTCAAATGGGTATCCCTATTAAAAATAAGCTCTGTTATACTTACTAAGAGTTAATATATATATATATAGTTATTATACTATATATATATATATATATATATTATATATATATATATATATATATAATATGATATAATATATTATATATATAATATATATATATATATATTATATATATTATATATATATAATATATATATATATAGTATATATTATAGTTATATATATTATATATATTATATATTAGTTACCATTAAACAAAACACCAAAAATACTAAAAGTCAGCTGTAAGTTTTTTTTTTTTTTTTAATTTTAGCTATTATTTTCAGCAATTTTTATGATTTTTTAAAAATTAATAATATACAATAATAAAACGACATATTATGTCTGCATTATTCCGTGAGCCTAGTGGCATTGTAACGGTCGTATTCGAAGATTTCACTGATATACCTTTAACCATTTTGAATAAATCAATTAACAGTAATGAAGAGGTGATAGTGAATGTGTGTGGTTTGATGTGCAAGAAGGAATATAGGTATTTTGGGATTGAGGTTATTAGTAAGGAGGAGTAATGGATAGAGTGTAAAAGTTTGAAGAATGGTAAATCTGCAAGTATGAATGAAATTACTGGTGAATGAATCAAGAACGGAGGGCGAGATGGTGATTGATTGGGATTGGAAGTTGTGTTAATAAAAGCGTTTATGGAGGGTAAGTTTCGAGGAATTGGAGGGAGCGTAATAGTACTATATAAGGGTAAGGAGATAAGGGGAACTGTAAGAAATTATAGGGAATAAGTTTTATGAGGTGCTAAACTGGAAGGTTATTATGCGGTATTTTGGTTTAAAGAGTGCGTCGAGTGATGGAAGGACTGATTGGTTGAAGAACAAGGTGCGTTTAGGAGTGGTAGAGGAATGTGTGGGATCAAATCTTTACATTGAAACAATGATTGAGAAACTTGAGGAGAAGAATTAATTGTATTTAGGGTTTTATGGATTTCCAACAGGCGTATGATGAGTTAATAGGGAAGGTCTATGGAGGTGTTAGTGATATATGGTGTGTGGTAGGCTCTGAATGGAATCAAAAATATGGTATGACGATAGTGAAGCGTGTGTAAGAATAAATGGTGTCAATGGTGATTGGTTTAGGATTAACTTGAGGGTATGTGAGAAAGGGTTGTGTTATGTTTCCTTGGTTATTCAATGTTGTATATGGATGGGGTTAATGAAAGAATTAGAGGTGGGGATGGCAGGAATTGGTGTTAGAATGATGAGAATGGAGATGAGTGGATGCCCTACCTATTTATGCGGATGATTTGGTTCTGTGTTGGGAATAGAAAGTTTGAGAGGAATTGGTAGAGAGATTTGGCAGGTGTGTAAAAGGAGGGGTTTGAAAGTAATGTAGATAAGAGTATGGTTAGTTGTGAGGGAGGACAGTCCTCAGTGCGAAGTTATGTTAGATGGTGAAGCAGCTGGAAAAAGTGTCTGAGTTTCAATATTACAAAAAATGTGTTGGAGGAGAAGGGAAACGGATGATGCAGAGTGTAGTAGGAAGTTGTGAATCGCAGGAAGGTGGTTGGCAATTAAATCGTTGTGAATGTAAAGGGACTAAGTCTTGAGTGCGCTAGGGGTCTTACATGAGGGTATGTTGTTACCTGTGTTATTGGTATAGTAGTGAGACTATGGTCTGGAATAAGAAGTATAGTTCTATAAAGTTCAATGTGTTCAGATGGACAATTTAGGGGCAATGCTAGGTGTGAGAAGAATTTGATAAAGTGGAATAAACTTATTAGAGAGTTGTGTGGTGTGAAAAAGGTGTAAGGAAGGAGAATAAATGAAAGTATGTTTGAGATGGTTTGGTCATGTGGAAAGGATGAATGTAGTCGGTTGGTTGAAGCGGATGTATAGTGGCGAGTTGTGTTGTGGAACCGACCGGCTGGGAGACCGAAGTGAAAGTGGATTGAGTCGGTGACGAATGTCTTGAAGGAGAGAAATGTGAAAAAAAAGTTTTTTTTTGGGCCAAAAAGGGAAAAAAAAAAAAGAAGAAATAAAAGGGAGACATGGTGCATAATTAGGAGTGAATGGCGGTTTTGTGAGGGGCTATGTGTGGCCACTGGGCCAAGGGATGAAACCCTTTACATTGACAGATTTCGCATACGTTGAGGGTCGTCGCGGTCCATGAAGCTTAGGGTGGAATTTTCTGTCTGTGAACGAGTTCTCAGCTAATAAATGGTACAGAGGGTGGCGGTAAGGCTGGGCTTTCCTTTCAACTTTTGTCATATTCTTCTACTGCTTTTCTTTCGCGATGCATGACACGCACCTTACCCCCAGTCTTGGGCAAAGAGGAAGATAAAGAAAGAAAGGAAAGAAGAGAATAAAAAAATTTTTTTTTTTAAATTTGACACAAAAGTACAAATAAATATATCTTTAAATAAACTTCAGTAAATAAGCCAGTTCAATTCTTTCCATCTTGGTTATATATATATATATATATATATATAATATATATATATATATATATATATATATATATATATTATATATATATATATATTATATATATATAATATATATATATATTATAATATATTATATATATATATATATATATATATATATATAATATATATATTTGGTTATATATATATATATTATTATATATATATAAATTAAATATCTATGGAAATTTTCTAGTGTACCTTACTGGTTTTTTTTAATAAAGTGATTATATAAATATAGTTTTTTTTTTTTCACAATTTCCAATTTCCCTGGTTTTACCATAAAATCCCAGACCTGGTGTGTTGGTGGGCAGTCCTTAGGTAGGTATCACAGTGCAAGCCTACCTTAATTTCTGTAACAACTACTGAAGTAATGGTAGCTACTTAACTAGCTTCAGAACCTCAGAGTAATGATTGAATGACAATGTTCAAAGTTTAAATAATATAAATTTAAATATATTACTTAATTACTTTGCTTAAGATTGTCCTGCTATGCCATTACTATAAATAACCTGTATACAAATAGCAATTAAAAATTTACGCTTTAAAGTTTCACCAATTAGGTAAGGCAATGACATTCAGCAGTGAGAAATGAACATACGTCTGTTTTTACCAAATTAATATGTTTAATTTGAAAATTAAATAGTTATTTTATTAAATTTATTGTCAATAAAAGCAAAATGTCTAAAAAAATAAGTTCAATTATTGATCATTTTATTTTTTCCTCAAAAAATAAAAATTTTAAAAAGCCCCAAAAAGCCCCCCAAAAACCACTGGGCTGAGTTTTTTTTTTCAACTCGGTTTTTCCACTTGATATATATATATCTTATAATATATATATATATATATATATATATATATATAATATATATATATATAATATGATATATATATATATATATATATAATATATATATATATATATATATATATAGTATATTATATATATATATATAAATAAATATACTTTTTTCATCCTCCTTTTTTATTTCCCAAGATTGGGAGTAAGGTGGTGACAAAACATCGAAAAGAAAACAGTACGAGAATATGACATCAAGTCGAAACAAGCCAGCGCTATAACCGGCCGCCTCTGTACAATTTTTTTAATTAGTTGAGAACTCGTCGCAGTCAAAAAACCACCTAGAGCTTCATGGGACCGCGATGGACGCCCACTATGGTAGAATACGTCATGTCAATCGGGTTCATCGCTTGGCCGCAGGTGGGCGCACAAACCATACCCCCTCAAAACCCGCGCCTTTCTCACTCACTGTTATAACACCTTTTTCTTCTCCTCTGGCAAACTCTCATTTCTCTCCTCAACATTCGTTTTACCAAACGTCATCACTTTTTCTTCGTCGCTCGCCAGCGGCCGGTTCCCAACACACATCGCAAAATACTCCGCTTACCACCGACTACCATTCACTCTTTCACTGACCAACTTATCTCAAACATACTTTCATTATTCTCTCATTTTACCCCTTTCTACACACCAAACAAAATGCTCTAATACGTTCATTTCTCATTTTATCATTCTTCTCACCTAACCACCTTAAAGACTTGTAGCATTTGACACACATTGAATTCAGTATCTATACTTCTTTTATTTTCAAGACCATAGTTTCTCACTACTTATACAATAACACAGGTAAGCAACATACCCTCATGTAAGACCCTAGCACCCTGCAAGACTTAGTCCTTTACATTCACCACGATTAATTTCACGCAGCAGCTTCCTGCCATTGCGACTAACTTTCCTACATACTCTGCATCATCTGTTTCCCATTCTCATCCAACATATACTAATATTTAAACTCAAAGACTCACTTGTTCAACATATATCCTAACATAACTTCACACTGAGGACTGTCTCACTGCACAACATATACCTTACTCTATTCACGTTTAAGCTTTCAAGACGCTCCGTTTTACACACACCCTGCAATTCTCTACCAATCTCTCAAACTCTCTTCAGATTTCGCCACATCAAAACAAATGCATGCCCATAATAATTAGGTAGGTACCCTCCACTTCATCTCTCTCGCATTCTCCATCATTTCTAACACCATTTCCTGCCATCCCAACCTCGAATTCTTCATAAGACCATCCATATACAAATTAAAATAACCAAGGATATATAATATATATATATATATATATATATATTATATATATATATATATATATATATATATATATAATATATATATATATATATATATATATATATATATATTACTATATATATATATATATATATATATTTCTTTTTATATATATATTATATATATAATATATATATTATATATATATATATATAATATACCGTATATAATATATATATATATATATATATATATATATATATATATATAATTATATTAATATCATATATCTATATTTATATATATATTATATATAACATCTCTTATATTCTATCTATGTGTAGATGTTGGTGCGGTGTGTTGCGGTGCGTGGTGCGCGTCATTTTGTGGGGTGCGGTGCGCATCAAAATTTCAGCGACCAGGTGCGGATGCGGAAGAAAAAATAAAAGTGCGGTGCGGTGCGGAGCACGAGGAAATATTAACGGTGCGGTGCGGTGCCTGGTGGCGGATGGGCCTTTGGATCGCACCGCACCGCACCAGCTTGCCGAAAAAAACTTTTAAAAAGAAAAAAAAAAGAAAAAAAAAAAGAAAGTATTAAATGAAATATATTATCATATAGTGTTTTATCTTTATATATTAATATATACTATATATATATATCTACATTTATATAAATATGTATAAATAATATATATATTATATATATATATATATATTTACATAATATTTATATATAAATTTTTTTATCTTTTTATATATATATATACACTTTATTTATATATCTGGATACATTTATATTATATATCATATATATATATATATATATATATATATATATATATATATATATATATATATATTTATATATATTATTATATATATATACGTAAATAAATCAGTTTGGCAGTTTACAAAAGTTATTTTTTGGAGCAGAAAATTAACGATGTAGGAATCACTTACGTTTAGTGCAAACACGTTTAGCAAGTTTTGATATTTCTATTCGAGGTTTTATGCAAAAATTACAACTGATAGGTAACAAATAGTTTTCCATTTACGATGTTCATGTGTCCATTTTACTGGTACACACAACTTTACTCGGATGAAGGAGTTCGTAGGGTAGTGTTTCTAAGTGTATTATATTATATTTGCTTCTCGATTTAATGGCATAGTTACTTCTATCCCACGCGACTATAAATTTTCTCTCATGTTATGACCGTTACGGCGCTTCTTCTAGCCCGGTCCCAAGGCCTGCCTTTTCTCTAACGAAAACTTTCAACTAGCTATTGAGATATTTCACAAAGGGGTAACTCCAATGACTTCCATTTCTCTCCCACTAAAACCTCAGCAGTTCCTTTTAAGATAAAAGGGAATCGAAGAAAACATGCCATCTTTCTTCTTCGGCAGCGAACTTTACTTATGGTTGTAAATTCCTGTAACTTACAAGTCCAAATTTCACTCATTCTAGAATGGCCACTTTAACAATGCGCACCACATATTAAAGCTCCTGCGAATGACTTGTCATCTCGCCTCAAATAAATCATGAGGTGCTCACCTCATGTTCCTTTTACCTCTCTATCGCCCTAATCCGATGGAAGCTGGACTATGGCTGTGTAAGTATATGGTCAGACCTCCCCAAACTCTAGCTAGCACTTGTTAGTACCATCCAAAACTGAACGATTCGTATCTGCCACTGGAACTTCCGTTTCGTACCGCCGCCGGGTGAGCCACTTGAAGGTTGAATCAATGTGCTGCTACTCTCTCTCGAAAAGGAATACATCTGGTGCAGAGTTATCTTCACTTTCAATAATATAACGTCTGCTATGCACGCGATTTGCAGGAGATACCTCAGATCCTATTAGCAAACAGTTCATGAACATCCTTAATTTCTTAAACATCCTTTGGCAAAAGGTGTTGCTTTTTCTCTACGAGAAGTGTATACTTGCTATTCCCGCTCCATTTGCTTGGCTGACTCTCTCTCCAAAATCTAGCCACCCTGCTGTCTTTTTTTTTATACAGTTACACGCACTCACGGGTGACGGCCTTTAAAGGAGGGAGTGTTTGCGCATTCAGATAATCATCAACTAACTCAAACTACGCAGATGAAAATCAGCAGGAAACACAAAAGATGGAGAGAATTCATAGGACAGAGGTGGCAGGAAAAATGAAGCACCAAAGCGGACAATCCTGGAGTTATCATTGCTTACGAAAAAACTTGTGTGAAGATACTGCACACCCCGTGTTATGAGTGCGTCGCAATGGTTGTATACGCGAATGATCAGCTTCTTTGAGAACTTGCCTCTGTGGCTTCTATAGAAAAGAGACAAAGCTGCATCATCGAGTCGTAAAGATAGAGTGTTATGTGAATTGGAATGTACAGTTTATAAGATTTTTGGCCTCTGACTCAACCCCCTCAAAAAGCCGGGTGAAACAAGAGCTTCCCACCCCCAGATATGAGAGCAGTAATTCATATACGGGAGAATGATACCCTTGTATAGTTGAAGTAGCTGAAAGGAGGAAAAGATCATACAATCTAAGCCAAACCCTCAGCTTCTTATAGGACACCCTAGAAGCCATTATGATGTGAGGTTTGCAAGACATATTTGTTTTGTTTATGTTGAGGCCAAGAATGGTTATATTGTCAACAGGAGAGACGAGAGAGCCATTGAAAGAGATAGGAAAATTAGAAGGTTTGTAGGAGAAGGAGATTTGTAGTAGCTAGGTTTTTAAAGAATTGAACTTCACAAGGTTGAGACTGCCAACCCGGAAATTGTATCCAAATCAGCAAGAATAGGATAGGAAAGATTAAGAGGAGAGGCAACTCTAAAAAAAAAATTTAGCAGACTTGAAATGAATTTAAGAATGAAGAGTTGAGTCATCGGTAATTTGAATGGATAGAGTTAGATGAGCATCTAAGAAGATCATTAAAGAGAAGCAGGAATATAATAGGAAATAAGAAAAAACCCTGATGAACACCACTATTGACATGGAAGAAGGAGAAAGCCGCTTAATCAACAACATCGATATAGAGCAATTTGAAACAAAGCAGACATAAGTAATCAAAGAGAATGAGAAAACCCAAAGGAGGGGAGCTTGAAAAGTAGTGAAGGGGAGGAAAACCATAAATCGTTTATGTAAGAAAGCATATCACAGTAAATCTCCAGCTTCGAAAGCCGAATTGATGATCTTAATGACGAGAATAAGATTGTAGATGATCTAAATTTAAGTGTTGAAAACTGTTTCTAAGATATTAGCTAAGATTAAAGTGAGAGCTACTGAGTGTTAGTTAGAAATATAAGAGCGGCTACTTTTTTTCGAATTTGTTGGATATATGCGATCTTCTAGCTTTGACGGAAAGTGTTACCATTGAGGCATATATATTTTAATTGAAAGAGAAGTGGCGCAAACTCATAGGCACACTCCCTCGAAACTCGGAAAGGAATGCAATTCGGGCCGCTCGCATTCCTAACATTCTTAGTTTTAAGGAACCCATGTTCCCGATCAAACGTAATTATCGTTTAAAGAATGAAAAATCTGAGAGGAGAAGGAGGAGGAGAAGAAGGATTACCAGAGTCGTCCATGGTTGAATTAGAGTAAAACACAAGAGAACCATCAGAGTGAATAAAATGAGGATAGGCAGATTTACAGAAGTTGTTGGAGATGTTTTGGCTGGAGCCAGAAAGATTTGTCAGCAAGAGAACCAAGGAGGTCAGCGCATTTTCGTTTTATGAAAGTCCGCTTTCATCGTCGAAGAGTATCCCTGCAAAGATTTCTAGCTGAATAAAAATTAGCGAAAGTGATAGGAAAACGAGAATTTTTCCATTCCCGATACTATCATCTTTAGGCTGAATGGCCCGAGATCAAGCATGATCGATCAATGGATTTTGAAAAGAGAAAGATTTAGTCGAAGAAGGAATGAATCTGCTCATTCCATCAATGATTACAGTCCCTTCCATACCGGCAGAAGGTGAAGCGTCTCCGGAGTAAAATCTGTCACTCTAGTTATAGTTATGGATGAAGCGACGTCAAGCCCCTTATCAGATTGAGTTGGTGGAGGGAAAATATTAAAATTAATAGATATAAGGTTGTGGTCAGATTTACAGAGTCGAGCGAAGGTGGTGCATATATAGAGAGAAGAGCTAGTGGTAAAACATAGATCAAGTATGCTCAAGAATTGATTGAAAAGATTGGGAGGGCGTGTAGGTTCCTTATTTAATTACTCCAAAAAGTTGAAAATGCTGATTGATTATGCCTACACCTTTCTTGGATCTTGGATCGGTATGAGAGGATCTCAACCATTCAGTGTTGTGCACATTGCAATCACATAAATAATGGACCCAGTATTTGGATGAGAAGATATAACAATAACGTAAGAAGTAGTATGATAATTAAAAAAGGCATGAAAAATCTGTTCTGTTAGGAGAATAATTAGATATTATTCCATAAAAAAGGTCAGTTTGAGTGTGATTAACCCATTGATAGAGTCCATAGAACATAGGAATGAGAAGATTCGAGATTCTCGAGACGTGTTTTCAGAGGTAGATTTACTAGCACATTACTCCACCCAATTCAGACGAAAAATTATTAAAAATTAAGTTTTATAGTCTGGATATACTTAATAGGAATGTTTATTAAATTCTTAGCCATCTGGGCTCCAGAACCAAGAACATAAACTTTTGTGGTTAGAGTATATAGATATGAGATATTCCATGGAGTGCAGATGTTAGGAGTGCAAGCCGATTGATGTTGGTTGACAGCAAAAGAGAAAAGCGACGCCTGTGCAAATCCCTATCATACACGCAATCACAATCACAAAAAAAAGACAACAAAAAAAAATAAACAGACAAACATACAAGACAAAAACCAAAAGAAAAATTATTCGTACGCCTAAAACCTAAATAACTTTAAAACCTGAAATTTTAAAAAACTGTTAAAACCCTATTTAGAACAAAATCAAAAATATGAATAATCCAGAAATATTTTTAAAAAAACACTCGCGCACTCACACCCTCTCACAATAACACTACGTAACAAAAAAAGAAAAAATACTATGAATCAATAAAAACAGATAGTTAGAAGACTAAATCTGTTAGTAAATATAATAATGGCTTCCAACATAGAGTTTAAATGTTTACCGCTAAAGCCCAAGTCTGGAGAAGAAACGCTTCTAAAAAAAACTAAAGTTAAAAAAAGACGAAATCGCACGAGAAAAAAAAAAAAAACATATTCCTTCTTACAATGATATGAAACAATTCTCTATCAGTGTAGCGGTTAAATGTTATTTTTTACCCCAAGAAAGTAAAAATATTTGCAAAGTTTCAGCTATAATTTTCCGATACCGGATACCGAACCGATACCCACCAAAAAAAGGGCCGATCACTTACCGATACCAACCGATACCAGATACTATCGAGACATCCTAAATATATAATTTATATTTCTATCTGCTAGTAATCCGTGCTTCAGATGATTTATTCACCAGCTAAGCGCGACTTCTTACTAAAAGCAAAGTGTGCAAGCCTCTTATACGCTTCTCCTAGTGATTAAATAATAATAATAAGCAGATATATAAATAATATATCAATATAGAAATATATATATATAATATAATAGATAATATATACATAATACTATATAATATAATATAAATATATATATATATATATATATATATATATATATATATATATATATATATAAGTAAAAAAAAATTAAAAAAAAGTAATTAAAACAATATATTAGTAATTTACAATATTCTAAAAAAAATTCACAACGCGATTTCGCAATCCTATAAATATTTAACATTCCATAAATAAACTGAAACAATACGAATTTCTACATTTTAGAATATTTTATACAGGAAATTTGGGAAAAATTCATTAATAAAAAGGCTGATGAATGAAGATTTGATAATAATCTAAAATCTACAAGGCAAAAGTGTATTTATTTCAATAATAAATAATAACTCAATAATAATTAAAATAATAAATAATAATAAGAAAATTAAGAATTATAAATAAATATAAACATAAACATTAAAAATTAAACAAAAAATTAAAAATAAAAACAAAAATATAAAATAAAAATAAAATAAAAATAAAAAAAAAATAATAATAGATAATAAAAATTGAAGAATAAATAATAATTAATTAATTCATTAATAATGATAACATAATAATAAGATAAATAATAATAATACAATAATAATCAATAATAATAATAAAATAATAATAACTAATAAATAATAATTAATAATAATCAATAATAATAATAATAAAATAATAAAATAATAATAAAATAATAATGATATAAATGCAATAATTGTATCATAAATAATTTATAAATCGTTATAATTAAATTATTAATTGTAATATAAGTAAACTTAATAATAAATATATTTAATTAAATTATAAAATATTATAAATAAAATAATAATAATAATAATAAAAAATAATAATAATAATAAAAATAATAATAATAAGCAATAATCAATAAAAATAAGCATAATAAAATAAAATAAGAATAAAAATAACTAATAAAATAAAATGAATAAGTTATGTAATATTAATACGGATCATCATGATGATAATAAAATAATAATAAAATTAATATCAATAAATAATAAAAAATAATAATAATAATAATAACTCAAAATAATATAATAATAATAATCAATAATAATAATAATCATAATAAAATAACATAATTAATAATAATAATAATAATCAATTAAAATAATAATTTATAAAATAAAATATTTATGGTAAAAAATAATAATAATAATAACTAAATAATAATACATAATTTAAATAATAATAATAATAAATAGAATAATAAATAATTAATAAAAATAATCAATAACAATAATTAATAATAATAATAATAATAATAATAATAATAATAATAATAATAATAATAATAATAATAATAATAATAATAATAATAATAATAATAATAATAATAATAATAATATATAATAATAATTAATAATAAAATAAAATAAAATAATAATAAATAAATATAATAATAATAATAATAATTAATAATAATAATAATAATAATAATAATAATAATAATAATAATAATAGAAACATCTAATAGTTTAAATATATTTAAAATAAAAATCATCTAAGGAGATTTGAAAATTACTTAGATATTTAATCTAAAATCATTGAAATTATTTGATGAAGAAAATTAGAGATGATTTGTTAATTTATAAATTTATCAGATACTAATGATGTCTGATTTATCCAACTTTAAACATTCTGAAAATCAGGATGTAGGATGCGAAGCTGTCTGATACACCAAGCAAGAAAGCTATTGTATCAATTATACAATGATATGAAATCTGAAACATTAACCTAAGAATGTGATAAATAATTTCTAAAGCTCTCTGATACATCAATTATGATCATCATCTGATAAACTAATATATGAAATCTGATACATCAATCGATAAAGTTTTCTGCTTCGCAAAAACGTGAAGCTACCGTTACACATAGATAAATAACTATCTGATGTATTAAGCAACTCCTTCTCGTAACCGAGACAGCTTAAATCCATTCATTAAATTTAAGCTTTTAAAACCTGAGATCAATTGGCAACGAAATGAAATTTAAACAAATATTGTTATATTAGTTCACTGAAAATGCTTTGAAAATAAAATAGTTTTCACTGAACAATGAAATGATCTAATTTATTATATCACCTTTTCCTAATATTTCTATAAACCTAAAAATGATTTTTTTTAGAAATCAAACTAAAAATATTAATTCATTTTTATTCAGGCTTCTTTATTAAGCTTAAGAGATTTGAAGTCATTTATGCATGCTTATAGATATATTATATATATATATATAATATAATATAATATAAATATATATAATAATGAAATATATATATATAGCTATATACTATGTCCCCAATATAGTACACATACAATATATATATAATATATAATAATTATATATTTATATATAATATATATATAATATATATATATATATATATTATATATATATATATATATATATTATACATATTATAATATATATATTTAAAATAATATATAATATGATATATTATATTATATACTTATATATATTAATTATATATATATATATATAAGTATAACTTATATTTCGGCCCCACCAATACAAAGTGTTGGTGCCGGAACACATGATATGTACGGTCCTAATTGTTTATAACGTGTTTTTATAATTGCTTTAGCTAATAGGTCCGTTTCGAAATAGATAAACTTATAAAATGTTTTTACGTTTTTCTCTAGTATTTACCATTTTTAAAAAACTCTTTAGGGAAGAACACTTTCTTGTCGATTTATTTTTAAAAAAAAAAAGCAGACAGTTTATTATATCTTGTATTTAATTAATTTTCATTTAATAATGTTATTAAAATAATGGAAATTTAATGGTAATATAAATTCTACCATTTCAGTTTAGCATCATATTTTATATTTTATTTTTGTAGGTAAACCCTTTTATTTTGGGATACAAATTAATTTCTTGTTTTCATGGCGCCAATGAGTTTTGAGCGCTGATTTCGAAATAAAATTAATATTTCGAGTGTGAATTTAGCTGAAGGTCCGCAAGACGCTGTAGGTATTATAAAAATTGATATTTCGAGTAAATGATAAGAAAACGGAAAAATTTAGTTTGGGCATGTTTTGCGAAGCTGGTAAATTGATAATAAGGGAAATGTAAATTTTCAAGAACTTTATTCATTCAAAACCGAATACTAATTTTTATATATACAACCTACGAAAAAGGAGAGAACTACAAAACAAAACTACCTTGAAAGCACGGGAGGACGCAAAGCAGAAAGAATAGGTAACTTAAAGGGATAAAAACCACTTTCCTCTGCTTTTTCATATTGGGTTCCAACCCTAAGAAAGTTGGAACCCACCCAGCCTTTCCCTTCAAAGGCAGCTATTTCCGAAACATAATGTGCCTCTATCCTGCTTAGAAATGACCACCCCTACTGAGGTGAAGATCCTTCCTCCCCGACCGCTGAGCAAAGGGCCCTTAAGGGACAAAAAGGTCTGGTAGAAAGAAGAAATAATCATCGCCTTTAAAGGATGGTATTCCAGGGAAGTTCTAAAACCTACAGAAGGAGAGTCGTCGCAAATTAAAGGGAAGATTCTCAAAGAAAAGAATGCAGAAACGAACTTACTTTCTACACATAGCTGTCTTCCCCTGTGAAACAGGAAGCGCATCAACCAAACGGTAGTCCGATCAGACCATTTCATTGGGTGGATGACACGGACCATTCAAAGCCCACCCTGTTAAATGACCCAAGGGCCTCATTGCCAGCGCCAGTTTTAAAATGGCTATTTCCGTTGACACCTGTACCTCAATTTCAAGATGCCACACTAACGAAAATCTTCAAGCAACAGCAGATTTACTGAAGGACGGGAAACAATCTATATCGTTAATCCCAAGCCCCCAAGCTTCAGTTAAAAACATAGGAGCTATTTTCCGTCACACTTTACCCTTGTTGACGGCAATTCAAGATGTTAATAACTAAGAAAACTTCAATGGCCATGCCAGAACGATGGAGGACAGGAACATAGTTCATTGCAGTTAATAGCTCAGTCTACTAACCTCAGTTTAAAGTTTGGACTGGTTCCGTCGACCACTAGGATAAACTCAACTACTCGTCTTACGGAAGATAACCTTCGATTAAATTTCTTCATTGAAACTTCATCTTGTCTCGTTCATTCTTCTGGTTCAAATAGGACGGAAAGATTTCATCCATGTATGTATTAATGTTCTAAATCAATTGTAAACCTACTATTCGTACTGTATAGGTATAATAACACTGAGATGTGATTCACCACTCTAATATTTAGTAGTACCAACAATAAATACAATTGAAGTAAAACAATACCCCACTGTTAATATATGATATGGTTTAGAAGAGAATGGAGAAGAAAAAACAACTTCACTATCCATGAAGTTTTACACCAATAAAAGGATAACCAATACCCACTTGAACATGGCTTCGGGGCTTTTTTAATGGATAGCAAAAATTATTTTGATAGGCCGCATTATCGGCGAAAATATAATTTTTCTTTGATTCCCGTTCCATTTAGTGTTTGAGGAGCATCTTTCAAATTATAAATAATATTTCTTGTTAATTTGGCTGAAAGGTTACAAGGACTTTAATAGGTTTAGAAAAACTTTATATTTAGAGTATGAAAGAAGACGAAAATTAGAATATGCCATGTCCGAAGCTGAGTAAATATAAAGAATGTTAAGTTTCAATACATTATTCTCGATTCAAACCTAATACTAAAGGTATATACCAGAGAGAGAAGAGGTAAACCTCCACTTTTGGCTTGAATATTATATATATAGATATATATATATATATAATATAATATATAATAATATAATATAAGTAAATATTATATATATAATATTATATAATATATATAATAAATAATAATATATGAATATATATATATTCATCATAAACCCCCACCCCTTCTCTTCCCCTCAAGACTTTGTGCAAAGGTGCGTAGCATACAACCGGGAAAAACAAATAAGAAAAGTAGTAAGAATAGACGCCAAGTCGAAAAGAAAAGCCCCAGATTCCCGTCCCCTTATTACCTTTAGTGAGAACTCGTCGCAAACAGTCAGAAAATTCACCCCTAGAGCTTCACGGACCACGACGGACCCCTCACTATGGCATCTCCGTAATGTAGGCTTCAACCTTTAGGTCCAGGGGTGGCAAACAACCATTGCCCCCTCCAACAAAACCCCCACTACCCTATTTATGCCAACTTTCTTCTTCGCTCTGTCAAATCAACATTCCTTCTTCCCCTGCCCCAGGCCCCTTCCTTCTACTGGACTCAATCCCACTGTTTCTTCGTTCTCCTGGCAAGTCGATACCCAGCAACCACTACCCCACTATACATCCGCTTAACCACCAACTATCATTTCCATTTTTTCCACATGGCCAAACCAATCTCAATGGGGGTTCATTATATTATTAACTCATTAACTCATTCCTTCTTTCACACCCCACTAACCCCCTTAAATGCGTTCATTCCTCATTTTTAATCAATTTCTTCTCCACCACCTTAACTTCGCCCCTAGATTCAGTTTCATCTTGAAAATACATTGTAACTTTAGACATACCTTTCTTAATTCCAACATTAATTTCACTATTATCGATCAAACACAAGTAAGAACAACCCATACCCCTCATGTAAAACCTAAAGCGCACGTCAAAAACTTAGATTCCCCTTTACACAACCAACCCCATTAATCTTCCAGGCCACCTTTCCTTACCATTCACAACTTTTACCTACAACAACTTGCATATACGTTCCCTTTTCCCACCCAGAAAATATATCCCAAGTATTTAAACTCAGGACAACTATTTCCAGTGCCCACCATCCGAGGCATAATTCACAAAGACGGGTCCCCTTCACAACAAACCTACGTATCGTTATCCGGGTTACTTTCCCAAAATTTCCTACTTTTACACCACAGAGCTTAAACCCCTCTACCAATACCTCTCAAAATTACTTTCCAGATTCGCCTTCAACCAAAACCAAATCATCCCACTATAATAGTACCACCCTGTTCCACATCTTCTTCCATTCTCGCATGATTCTTAAAACACCCTTCCCTGCCACCCCCCACCTCTAATTCTTCATAAACCCCATATTTACAATGAATAACCCAAGAAAATATATAACCCACATACCTGCCCCTCCCACCTCCGATATATATATATTATATATTATAATATATAATATATATTATATAAATATATCATAATATATATATTATATATATATATATATATATATAATATATAATATATATATATAATTATATATAATAATATAATATAATGAATATTATCTAATAAATATATATATAATATAAATATTAATATATATATAAAATATATATAAATATATATAACATAATATATATATTATATATTATATAATATAATTAGATATAATAATATATAAATATATATATATATATATAATATATATAATAATATATAATATATAATATATATAATATTATATATATATAAATATAATATATATTATATGAATTGTGAATATATTTATATAGTAATAGATATATATATTAATATATATATATAATATGATATAATATATATATATAAATTATATATATAATGATATATATATATATTATATATATATAATAATATATTATATATATATATATATATATATATATTATGGAATTTAGTATAGGAAAATAAATATAAATATAATATATATATATATATTAAAAAATAAATCATATAATAATAAAAATATATATTGAAAAAATATATATAAATATGATAAAAATAAATATATAAAAGAATAAACAAAGAAAAAAGAGAGATATAAGAATAGAGATAAAATATCATACAAATAAGAGGCGAGGACGAAGAGCGGAGGTGTGGAGGGAGCACCGGAATAACAAAAAGGAGGGGGGGGGGGCGAAGAATTTTCAACCTTTATTAAATTAGAACAATAAATGTTGATGACTCTACAAATCTACACGGTTTAGGAAAATGGAAGGTGTTGGATTGAAAATAAATAATGAGAGTAATAAATAAGGTAGTTGGATGTGCAGATAATAGACAGGAAAATTAAAAGAATTAAAGGGTTAAAGAATTTAAATATATAATCAAGTCCTATAAATATTAATAAAAGGGAGGTAAAGAAAAGATTAAAGCATTAGCGCAACCGTAAGAGGAAAAAGAATAAAATTGCGACAGAAACTAAATAAACTTATTTAAACAGGAAGTCTGTAGGGATGGACAATAAGAAAGTACAAAAATAATAGTTCAAAGACTTCTATTGAAAAACAATAGATCCTTAAAATAGCGAAACAATGCCTTGTACTAGGGAAAACAACAAAATAGTACAGCATAGAATCAGATTGAAATTAAAAAAATTGGAATAAATTGAAAAAGAAAAATGAATAAATTAAAAGAGGATAATAATAACAAAAAGAAATGAAGTTTAGGCTATAAGAATGATTTCATAAACAGGAACTTTACAAAATAGATCAGACAAACGAGAGATGCCAAATTAGTTACAATGGAAAAATTTGATGAAGAAAAAAATTTCCAGACAAATTTACAAATGTTTGAGAAGAATTACAATGAATAAGAGATAGCCGAAGATTTATAAAATAAATTTGTTTATTTAAAGGAAGAGGATTAAAAGGGTTATACCAGGGTGGGTAGCGACGGACGAAACACAATAATAACAAATAGAAGATTAGTGTAAATAGAAAGAGTAGTGGAAAACCCGTAATTGGGAAAAGATGGCACTAGCGTCAAAAATTATTGCACAGCATGTTGCTTAAGAAGTTAAAATAATGTTTAATGAATGTCCTAGAGACGAACTAAACGATTGATGTAAATAAAATAACTTTTACTTTTCAAAAAAGAAAGGAGACATTACACGGATCTAAAAAAAAACTTATAAGTGCAATTAAACCTAAACTTGTCCATAAGTATAAATCTTACAAAGGAAATTTTCACAAAAAAATATATATTATAGCCAGAATAGAGCTTACACATCATAGATTAACAAAAAACCACTAAAACAAACGAAGACAGGAAACGCGACTTCCATAAGATGGGTGTAAACAAGTACGAACTGAATTAAAGTTCCAATATACTCTTATAGTGAAAGACTGCAGTAACAATGAATATAAATAAATTTACCATGTTGCAATGGCGCATATAATAAGATTCCGTTATGAAAGGAGGAGAGGCATTTAGACTCGTGTGAGCATATTCTCGATTATAAAACTCTGCACTACCCGCCACCGGTAATCGGGAGTGGAATAAACAGACGTAACTAATATTGAAAATTCTAAAGAATATATAAAATATTCTGGACAAAGTGTCATATAACTTTTAATTATTCTATACACAGGGAAATCAAATAGAAAAAAATTAGAGAGAAGGAGGATTTATAACGCAAGGCGATACGCGATTTCTCACAAAACTAATTTACACTGAGCTCGTATTTGGGAGAAAATATTTAAGCACTAGCAGCTAGGAGGTCTCACGCAGGTTACCTTTAAATGTAAATGGTAAAGAAGTATGGGCTGCAAGTCGATCTTAGGCTTACAGATTGGCATGAAGAAACGTTTAACTTCAGGGATCCTTCTCGGCACACCTCCCACAACAAATCATACAAATACAAAGACGTGGAATAAAGCTGGATAAATGGCTCATATGTGATTGGTTAGGGACAGACGTGTGTAATCGTTCAAAATGAAGTTTCTACAATAAATTGAAATTAAACACCCAGACAGAGTGAAACCTAACGATGCGTGGCGTATGGGAAAGATTATGATCAAAATTATTCAGCAGCAAGATGCCCTATGGGTTGTGAATATTAGTGAATAGATACCTCAATAACTCTAAGTTTACGGTTTACTCCTCCCTTCTTTAGGTCATCGGAGCTGCCCGGTATGGAAGAGAAACCACGGACACTAATTGAATTGTGTCAATTGATGCAACCTCTTAAAAAGGAATATAAATTGTACACAAAGAAAATAAATTGGAGAGAATACATAAAGCTGGAATAGTCACTCAGCGCGAAAAGAGGAGAATAGAAGTAATAAAGGTGGAAAAATTAGATATCTAAATAAAATGAACGAAAAGATCAAAAAAGAAAAAATACGTATAACACTTTCAGAAAAAAAAAAAGTTTTAAAAGAAAGTATAAAAAGTTTTCGCACAAGAGTAGAAAAGGATGTGCATAAAGAAATTATGACAAAAATAACAGTGAATCAACAGGAAGTTGACAAAAGGGAAAATAAATAAATTAGGGCCTATAGTTACGCCAAATATAAAACGATGCACAAGACAAAATAATAACCTAACGAGCTAATAGTAGATGCAAGAATCACCTGGCAAACCATTGGTCAGAAAATAAAGAGATTTGTGGGAAACTAGTAATGAAGGTAGCCTAATGCTCCCTGCAGTGGACCAGATAGAGATCTATTATGATATGAGATTATATAATATATATTATTATATAATATATATATATAGTATATATATATATAGTATATAAATTATATATATATATATAATATATATATATATTATTATAGATATAATATATAGAATATATATATATTAATATAATATATTATATATATATGTAACGTGTTTATTGTTATAGAGATATTATTATTGATAGATATAACTATATAACTATTTTGCACATGCTCAAGGACATTTCACCAGAATTTCGCCCCAGAATAATATTATAATATAACTATATGAGTAAGATATATATGATATATAATTAGATAATATATTATAATTATAAGTATATATATAAAATATATATAATATAATATATTATAATAATATATAGTTATTAAATATATAGATATAAATAATATATATATATAAATATATAATATATAATATAATAAATATATATTATATATATATAATAATAATATATATATAATATATAATAATATAATATATATATATATATATATAGTATGTATATATATATAATATTATTATGGATATATTATATATATTGAATTATATAAAGAAATATATAATATATAATAAATAATATATATATATAAATATAATATAATAATGATAATATATAATATTATATATATAATAGTAAATATAGTAATATAAATATATATGTATATATATATAATATATATTTAAATATTAATATATACTAATAATATTATATATATATATATATATAATATATAAATATATATATATAATAGATATAATCTAATATATAAATATATTAAATTGTAATATATTGAATGTAGTAAGTAAATTAAGTATATATAAATATGACTAATATATATATGATATTGATAGGTGTAGTTAAAATATGATAGCATGTTTCTTGTTCTTATTCGTGTATGTGTATTGCTCATATTACGCATTTGCCAAATGTTAAACTTGAGTGCAAAAATATTTCACACACTTTATGGAATTTTTTTTTTGTAAAATTTATTTGCCCAATCAGCATTTTTAGAAATGATTATTATAAATAACACTATAGTTTTATCAAAGGATATTTTCCTATGCGAAATTCTCATGAGACTATATTGCAATGCGTTCTTCCGTATATTCTCAATTGCTTTCGTTTCTTGTTCTTCTAATTCTATCCAATGCGATTAAAAAGGTAAAGAGGAGTATAGATAATATATAGGAAATCAAATTAAAAAGGTCAAACAAGAATAGTTTTCAGATTAAATGCCAAATAATTAATTAATTTAATAAGAGTTGTAATGTAATAATCTGATAGATAATTTAAAGGGAGATTAAAAAAAGATTTGAAAATATCAACATAGAGCAAGCAAGGAGTAAAATTTTACTAAAAAAGTAGATTTTTTAAGATTAAGTCATTTTGTTCACCTTTTAGATTATGTCCTTATTTTTATTGGTATTATTACATATTATTATAATTAAAAAATCTTTGTGTTTTTGCACTCAAATAATAAAATCAAATTCTTAGCTTAACTGGAATATGGCAAAACAAATATACAAAATTGATTTTTATATATTTTTTATTTTTATTGTTTACTTTTTTTTTTATTATAATATTTTGAAGTTTTCTTATAGTTTATTCTTCACTTGTGCATGGTAACACACCATTTATTAATATATATATAGATAATAGTTAAGTTATTTAATATATGTAGTAATTATTATTATAGTTTAATAAGTTAAATATAATAAAAATAATTGAGTATAAATATAATAATCATTAATATATCATATGATATTATATAAATAATATAGATATATAAAGAGTATATGAATCTATATATAAATAATATTAAATAGATAATTTAAATATATAAATATATATAGATAATATAAATATAATTATATTATAATAAATATGTAATAATATATATAGTATAAATAATTAATATAATAATATAATATTATATATAGATATATGTAATATGTGTGTGTGTGTAGTGTGTGAATTAGCGTGAAACCTTTATCAGATAATATATATATATGAATATTATAGTATATATTAATTAAGTCAAATTGATATTATAAATAATTAATAGTTATAATATTTAATATAGTATATATATATTAGATATAATATATTAGAATAAATTAATACTTAAATATATAATAGATATATATTGATTCAAAGACCCAATACTCCTGTTTACACACACTTACTTGAACCCTCTCCGACACCCTCTGCAAACTTGCTTTTCAGATTCGCGATCACAAAACAAATCATGCCCGAATCTTCGCACAAATTAATAATTTAGGGCACCCTCACGTGCTCTGCTGTCCATGTCTCTATCATTCTAAACAAACATTTACCTTGCAACTCCTAGCCTTATAATTCGTTCAATTAGCTGCGCCATCCAATACAAATGGACCCAAACAAATTGAAGACAAAAGGTGCGACAAACCCCCTTGCACCACACATTCGCTATATTAATATTAAACCAATCATTTCTTTCAACGCGCATTGTATCCACACACGCTTCCTTATAAGTCGTCGTCAGGTACATACATGTTTGGTCCATCAGAATCATACCACCACCAACGTAATATCATCATCTAACACCTCCGTAGAAGAGCTTCCCATGTTAATCCTATCATACCACGGGTATGATGGAAATCTTGCATAAAAAATCTAAATTACAATCCCTTAATTCTTCTTCCTCTCTCACTTTCTACGTATAAATTTTTGTCCCAAAAGTAAAAAATTAAATCGACAGAATCCAGGTGCTAACGCTTCAAATGTACCTTCGTTCTTCACTGAATAATTCCTTTAGTCCACTCGAGAAAATGCAGCAATATATCTTCCTTTATCGAAACAAATCTTTTCAATAAAACGTAATCAGTTTCCATTGATACCCCGACATTATACTATATATACTAAATATATACTAGATATATATATATTTATATAATATATATATCATGTAATATACTATATATATTATACTACTATATATATATATATATATATATATATACCGTATATAGATTAGTATAATATAGTGAGTGTGTAAACCCAAAAATCGAAATATCCCTATATATATAATTATATAAAAATACATATACCGGTATATATATAGATACTACTATATATATATACTAACTACGTATGTAGGTCCCGTGTTAATAGATAAGCTCATTAATAGGTAGTGTATGTGTAGTATGGAATAGCGTAGTACTAGTATAATTATATATAATATATTATCAATGATTATATTCCGATATACACCTACAGTAAAAAAATTATATATATATAGTGTATATATAATAGATATACCGTTATATAGGGTGGTTAGTATACACCATATGATTATTTAGTTATGTGTGGAGTAAAATTATAATAGTTTACTATACCAAATATATATACTATATATATATACTCATGTATATGGTTATATGGGAATGGTGAAACTTATATATAGAAAATAAGAAAAAAAAAAAGAATTGTTACATAATTTATAGGAAATATTTTACAAGTATTATTCGGTAATATAATTTTTCTAAAGTAGCAATGTTTAAACATTGATCCCTAGGGAATCCAGTAAAACAGGACCTTGATTTCGAGAACTACTACCAATAAATTACAAGTTCCAATTCAAGTCAAATTTAATTGTTCTTAAATTACTTAATTTCATGAAGAATGAGTAATAAAATTAGGGGTGAATTTGTGATTGCTTTTAATCATATGTTGAAGTAAATATCATGTGGTAACAATATCATCTGCTACTAATCTGATAGAAATGAATGTAATAAAAGGGTAAAATGTATGCGCTACACCAAATTGTTTCAAATTTGAGTATCTCAAAAGTTGCAGAAACCACCGAAAACTGACAATCCTGTTTTAAATTAGTTTTTTAAGTCATGTTTTGCACATTGATATATTATAACTGTCCGGTAATATATTATTTTCTTAAAATCTGTCTCGCGCGCTGATAACCTCACTCTCACCTCGAACGATTTATGATTCGTAAAAATTTTATCGTCTAAAGTTGCTGTGAAGGTTAGGAATTTGTGACGAAGGCTATTTAGTCTGATGAAGCACAATTTAAGCTTAATGAAGAACAATATAAGAATAGTGAATAAGTGAGTCATCATAATTGTGTAAACCGGTTTAAATGGTTTTATATCAGTGTACAATATATATAAACTTGTTTATTATTAGTACGTTATGATTATTCTTAAATAGGGTTAATATATAAATTAGCTCACCTACATAGTGAGGGTGTGTGAGTATATTATAGAAATAATATAATGTAGTAAGTCAAGTACTATATATTGATAGGGTAGTATTATTATGTAGGTATATAAATATATTATATATATATATAATGTACAATTCTATATCGATGTGTATATATAATATATGTTAATGTTGTATATACTTAAATATATTATTACCCTATCATAATAGGGTATAGGTGGATTATTATATATATATATGGGGTAGTGTGTATTAAAATATATCATATATGATTTAGTTCCTACCCTATATATATTAGTGTAGGTCAACCTCATAGGTATATATATAGGAAGATTATGGGTGTGTCTCACGTTATAAAAATATATATATGGGTCCGTTTTGAAGATGCAGATTCGGTTGTTTTGGAAGTGCTCTCTGCTTGATAGACAAAATATTTATATTTTATAATATTTACTTTGTTAATATATTATTTATTTCGGTATGACTGTGAGTTAGTGAAAAGTAGTTGTGTTTCATATCTTGTCTATTGTTTTGAAATATAAAGAATTGATATTATTAAATCATAATCACGCTCTAGGCCTATACATCTTATTCAGACTCGCCTTAATATTTTAGCACAAACAGGGTGGAAAGTTGTGGAGAAAGATAAGCTTCTAAGTTATTATGTTTGATCTCTATTCCTCTCCGTTGTAATTATACTAAAATTCTGATTTTTGCTAATTAAATTTATAGCACATTAATACTTTTTAACTTAAGTTGTAGACTTGGGGGGATGAATTTTATCACCCGATTTGTCTAGTTTTAATTTTATTTTTCCTTTTCATTTGGTCGTTTTTTATGTGGGGGTTTTGTGGTTGCGAATTTTTAGTAGGGTAAACTGGGAAAGGTTACGTAGTTTGAGTTTTAATTTTTTTTAAATTTATTATACAATTATGATTTTAAATTAATTTTAGCACATTAATCTTTTTAACTTAGGTTTTAGCGTTTTGATGAATTTGTAATCCCGATAAATTTATCCTTTTGTTTTTGGCTTTTGTTTCTTGTTTGAGTGTGTTTGCGTTTGACCCTGAGACCATGTGTGGTATTTGTGCCCTGTGTGTGTCGTGCTGTGTGTCGTGTGTGTGTGAGATGCCGTCTAAGTAATGGACATAGGATGGCGGGGAGGCTTTCTATTTGACGATTCAAAAATGTATGGCCAAGTTCATCCGTGGCTTCAGAGAGTTGCCAACTCGGTATCTCCGATTGAGGTAATACGCAACCTCTCTAACTCTAGCCCTAATCTTTTTGCTCTTGTCTGGACGCCCGACTCAGGATGAGGGCTAAGCATTCACCTCCCTCCTACACTGCGGTTTATTTAATCGTAATCAAACTATGAACTTAACTCTTCGGGGTAATAATCTTCCGTCTAAGGTGGATGTATTGTGACACCTGGAGTGTCAATACATTAAAAACGCCCTCAGTAAACACGTCTCAGGTGAATTCTACGAATACACACTAATTCTTGATGTGTCTTGTGGCTTAAAATCTTTCTTCACTAATCTACTACAATAATCTTGTGTGTGAGTCTGCTACTGTTCTCCTAATGTTAGAATTCAGATTTTCACTTCTCGCTTTTTTGAATAGTCTTGACTCACTTACTCTTTACGAGATCTGTTATATCTTCCCCTGGCGGAGTCCAAATACTGATACGGTCCTCGAATCTAGGGTATTTCAGATTTGACACAACTACTCCACACTCGGTTGGACCTCGGGTGCGATAATGAATATTTAGGTGACCGAAAAGGGAGGAGCCGAACCCATACACTTCAGCATTCTCGAATTGGTTAGCTAACTAGTGTTAAGAACCAAACCACACATTCCGGATCGTCCTAAACAATTCTTGAATATAACACACTGTACCTATGTTTCAACACTAGTCGTGGTGCTCTCATAAAACCCAAAAACACGGCACCTTCGGCCTCCTAATGGATAAAATCTGAACCACAACCTTATATCTCTTTAATTTTAATACTTTCATCTGCCAACAGCTCAATCCTGCCCTGTGCGTTCTTTCTGGCACTTTGATCGGGTAACCGATTGGGGGGGCTGTTGCGTCTGCTTCTTGCGCTTAACGATAATTTGGAATGGATGCACTTTGCGTTCCTCCGCGAATGACGATTCGAGCATATTCTGCCGACAAGGTGGGGCTTAATCGTGATGGGAAATGAGCAGAGAGTTAATCCTTCGGTTCGACTAAAATCTTTCATCAAATCACATAAGTCCATGGTTGCCCCGAATAACGTAATTGCCTCTCCTCCGGCCACTTCAGGCATAGAAGACAATGCGTATCGGTG
>JABUQX010077672.1:7500-17500 GCA_015478945.1 Trachelipus rathkii | reverse complement strand
CGAACTAGCCTGGAGTTACCAATATCAACACAAAACTCATGTGCAGACACAGCACCCCTAGTGCTACGAGGGCGACGTAAAGGTGGTGGTACGCGAGTGATAAGTTCCCTCGAGCACCTGCCGCTGTGGTACCTATAGAAAAGAGATAAAGCGCCACAAAGATAGAGGGTCAAGTGAACTGGAAAGTACAGAACAGTTTATAAGCCTTTTGGCCTTTGACTCGACCCTATCCAAAAGCCGGGTGAAACCAGAGCCCCCCCAGATATGAGAGCAGTACTCCATACAAGGGCGGATGAGGCCTTGTATAGCTGGAGTAACTGAGAAGAGGAAAAAGTCTCGCAGTCTAAACAGAACTCCAGTTTCTTTGAGGCCGCCCTAGCAACCGTTGTGATGTGAGGTTTCCAAGACATTTTTTGTTTATGTTAAGGCTAAGGATGTTTATATTGTCAACAGGTGAGACGAGAGAACCGTCGAAAGAGATAGGAAAGTTAGAGAGGGAGATTTGCAGAAGTTGAGTTTTTAAAGAATTGAATTTCACAAGGTTCAGACGACCCCACCCGGAAATTCTATCCAGATCAGCGAGAATAGAATTGAAAGATTAAGACGAGAGGCAATTCTAGAAGTAAAAGAGGGAGCAGAATTGAAATGAGTTGAAGAATGAAGGGTTGAGTCATCGGCATATGAGTGGATAGAGTTAGATGTGCAGGTGAGAAGATCATTAATGAAAAGTAAGAATAAAGTAGGAGATAAGACAGAACCCTGAGGAACACCATTATTGACAGAAAAGGAAGAAGAAGTCGCCCCATCAACAACAGCCGATATTGAGCGATTTGAAAGAAAACTAGACATAAGTAAGCAAAGAGAAGGAGGAAACCTAAAGGAGGGGAGCTTGGAGAGCAGTGACGCGTGCCATACCCGGTCAAATGCTTTGGATATGTCAAGCGCCACCACGCAAGTCTCCCCGTAGTTCCTAAGAGCGGAAAACCATAAATCAGTAAGATAGGAAAGTATATCGCCAGTAGACCTCGAGCGCCGAAAGCCATACTGGCGATCAGAAAGAAGTGAATGAGACTCCAGATGATCTAAGAAATGAGAGTTGAGAAGAGTTTCAAAGATCTTAGATAGAATACAAGTGAGAGCTATAGGGCGATAGTTAGAAGGATCAGAGCGGCTTCCTTTTTCGGAATAGGTTGGACATGTGCGTGCTTCCAACACTGAGGAAAGTGCTAGTATTGAGACATAGAGAATATAGTTGAACGAGGGGAGGGTCAGCACGGAAGCACACTCCCTCAAAACTTGGGGAGGAATGCCGTCCGGGCCACCCGCCTTCCTAACGTTCATAGATTTCAAGAGCCCATGCACCCGATCAAATGTAATCACAGGCAAAGGCATAGAACACCTGAGAGGAGGAGAGAAGGAAGAGGAATGCCAGAATCGTCCAGGGTTGAGTTAGAGGAAAATAGGAGGCCGAAGAGATTGGCCTTTTCAGTTGGAGAATTAGCAACAGAACCATCAGATCGAATAAGAGGAGGAAAGGCAGATTTACAGAAGTTGTTGGAGATATTTTTGAAAAAAATTATCTCTTAAGGGCAGTGCCCTATTCTAGGATTGCAACTACTCTAGGTAATTTCTACCAAGGATCTGAGCGAGGGATCGAACCGGGCCCTGAACCGGTTACGCCAAAGTACCAGCATATATATATATATATATATATATACATAAAAAAAATTAAAAGAGTATATATATATATATATATATATATATATATATATATATATATATATATATATATATATATATATATATATATATATATATATATATATATTTAGTACGATCTTTCTCCCAAATTTTTTTGAGGAAAAAGAAAAATTTTCAATGGAGAGGGAAAACAAAATTTACATTTACTGCAAAGAAAATAGTGTAATAATTTATAATATTTAAGTAAGGTTAGTTAGGTTAAGTAATAAGTAAGTAAGTAAGTAAGTAATAAGTAAGTAAGTAAGTAAGTAAGTAAGTAAGGTTATTTAAGTTGCGTTAGGTATTATAGATTTAAACTTATTACTTGGCAACTTTAATCTTTATGCTTATTGGTTAAAAAAAACAACAAAAAATTCTAAAGTGGGAAAATACAAAATTTTAGTAACATACCTTTTTAGAAAGATCCTAATATATCTCTTTACAAAGTAAGTCTTATAGATATAAATATATATATATATATATATATATATATATATATATATATATATATATATATATATATATATATATATATATATATATATATATATATATATATATATATATATATATATATATATGTGCTGGTACTTTGGCGTAACCGGTTCAGGGCCCGGTTCGATCCCTCGCTCAGATCCTGGTAGAAATTACCTAGAGTAGTTGCAATCCTAGAATAGGGCACTGCCCCTGAGTGGTGGTGATTTGCCAATAATATGTCTAACAACTTCTGTAAATCTGCCTTTCGTCCTCTTATTCATGGTTTTGTTGCTAATCTCCAACTGAAAAGGCCAATCTCTTCGGCCTCCTATTTTTCTCTAACTCAACCCTGGACGATTCTGGCATTCCTCCTCCTCCTCCTTCTCCTCTATATATATATATATATATATATATATATATATATATATATATATATATATATATATATATATATATATATATATATATATCTATATATATATATATATATATATATATATATATATATATATATTGTAAAGGGTTCTCAATGAAGACGGAGAATTTTTCAGGCTTATTTAAGTTCAAAAGAAGAGTCCAAGGCTTGTTGCCTACAAAGAAACAAAAGCACTAATTGAATAACAATCGTAATAAAAACAATAATGCAAAATAATTAATCGTGAAAATTAACCATGTGAAATAATCATGTAAAGTAATCATGTAAATAAATAATAATCTTGAACAATAACCATGTAAAAATAATCATGTAAAATAAATCATGTGTACTATTCTGTAATCTTGACAAATAACCATGTAAAATAGTCATGTGTAATAATCATTGAAATAATCATGTGAATAAATAATAATCTTGAAAAATACCCATATAAAGTAATCATGTAAAATAATCATGTAAATCAGTAATAATCGAGAAGAATAACCACATAAAAATAATCATGAAAAATAATCATGTAAAAATAATCATTCAAATAAATAATCACGAAAAGTAGCCATATAAAAATAGTTATAAAAATAAAATAATCGGTAATTTTGAAAAATACCCATATAAAAATATAATCATGTCAGTAGTGATGAGTAGGACCTGCAATAAGGTAGTATTTACCCTCCAAACGTCAGTTTGGAGGGTATTTTCCTTCCCTACGAAAGTAGGGAGGGTATTTTCATATCTCACGTAGGTTCCTGGGGGTATTTTTATGGCCTGAGGTGCCGTCACGCTCTTTCATGGGAGTATTTTTAGGTTTACGTACGTGCCGAAGGTCGTAGACCATGCGTGTCTCACGCACAAGAAGTGTGATAATCCGTGCGTAAAATTAATAAGTTTGGTTTCAATTCTTCTGATAGGATACTTAGCTGAAGTATTCAAAAGTGATTTCTCATTTTCCAAATGTCTCTGTGGAAATAATTTCACCTTTCTAACATAGAGATAGGCCTCTAACAGCTTTAAAACAGGCTCTGGACATGGATCATTCAGAAGTTGAGGATTCTGTTGGTAGAGCAGGTGATGGCGTGGTGGAGGTTGTAATGAGGGTGGCATTGTCTGTAGTATTTGAGGCTGTTATTTTGAGAACTGGGGTAGGAGGTTTTGAACAATTGAAGTGTTATTACACTTCATTTTCTCATATTCATTATACGGAAGTACAGCCACCTTCTTCATTATTCGGATATCCACTTAGTGATTAAAGGTGCTATGACTGAGAAAAGTAGAGGCAGGAATACACCACCTACCTTCTGTAGCAGCTTCTTTTTATTTTTCAGATATTTTATGTTGCGTTAGAGTTTTTAATGATGTTTCTATAACGGCGTAGCTTTACTTTCTGAGGTCTGTTTAAAGGAACATTGACCTTTATTAGATTTAAGCAGAGCTCGCATACACACTGGACGAATTTCTCATCCTCACAGATTAGTTTACTCTTTTCAGCTGTTTTCATTTTTTAAATTTTTTTTTAATAAGAGGTAGATACTTAACAACTGACGTTTGGAGGGTAAATACCACCTTAGTGCAGGTCGTACTCATTACTACTCATGTCCATAAATAATCATCTTGAAAAATAACCGTGTAAAATAATCATGTAAAAAAATCATCTAGATAAATAATAAGCATGAAAAATGGCCATGTAAAAATAACCCAAGTTAAAAATAATCAAGTAATTTGGTAAAAATCCTAAAAATCAACTCAATCAAATGAAAAAATCATGTTAATGAAAATCATCACTCAAGGCCGGTATTCAAAAACATTTCATAACGCACAGCCTCATCACGATGTAAACACCCATCAACATTTTAAAACCAACTAAGCTATTTCATCCCGCTACATTTCTACCCTAGTTTCCGAAAGTTACTCTAACTTTCGAAAACTTAACATTAACAATCAAAAATACTTCAAAAAGAATTCTTTGTCTATATACAATGAGAACTTTACATACAATTAGCTCTCTTTTGTTCCACGAAGAGAAAAAAAATTCCATAGACGAGTTCAACCTTTGGTACATTTTTCAAAGGAGCTTTCTTTTTTTCCGCTATTACTTCCCTCCAAAGGAAACAACTATTCTGGCGATAGAATTCCACAAATCTTCACCAATAGTTTCAAAACTCCTATCTTCCTCTGTGGACAACTTTTCCCATGATTTAGTCTTCACTCTGGGACTTGACATCACCATTTCGCCTATCTGAGTAGCCATAGAGTTGTATATACCTTTCTTCTCTAAAAATGTAGTAACTGAATCTTCCATTACGCCATCAAAAGGTGGAGTTTGCTCAAAATCTGTACCCATGCTAGTCAGGGAGCATTGTGTTTCCCGTAGCAAAATTAATGAAGGGAAGGTACCAGAGGTGCCATTTAATCGGTAAAAACATGTAGTTTGATAATTTCCATGGTGACACTCAACTGCTTTATCTCGGTCGCTATCTAAGCAATTTTCAATTCTTTACCTTGTTGGAAATTTATTTTTAAGAGCTAAAAGAAATTTTCTTAGCATGCATTGCGAAAACACAAAATTTTGATTGGTACCTTGGTTTTTAAACTAAAAAAAGTGATTTTTTTAGTCCGATTTTCACAAGATCGTGCGGTAAACGAACAGAAAAAATACATGTTTTTTTCTGTACCAAAGCAGGCTCCAGAGGACATTAACTGTTCACAGTTTCAACCAGTAAAGCCGACTCAAACCATATCAACAACATAATGATCAATGGAAAGTGATTTTCAGCATGTGTAGACCCAAGGGATGCGCATGCGTATGACATTTTCTATCACAAAAAATGCTGCACAAAGAATGTTGTAAATGTTTTACGCAAGAAATGTTAATGCCAAATGTCAAAACAATGAAGCTAGTATGTAAAGCTAGTGCATGTAAAGTCAATTTTATCAATTCTCTTTCAGAGGCTTTAAAAGGTGATTTCAAATGCAGAAGCAGAAGATGTGTACAAGGAAATATTTGCAGCAAACGGATGAAGAATGTATATGTTATAAAGAGGAAGTCAATTAAAGCATTCATTGAAGAAGAGCTTTAGGACATAGACGTACAATTTATTACCCCCTTGCCCAAGAATCAACCACAACGTGTATCTTTAAAAGCTACTAACTAAAGCTGAATAAAAAACGGGCTTTCCCGGATAAATGATGACCCTCTTTGAAGCGGCAAGCATTATAAGGAAGAGCATTTTGCCTAGTAACCAGTGGCATTTTCAAGGATCAGTCGATACTACTAAACACAGTAAAGTAATTATACTGAATTTTTCTTAAAGTGGTGTTTTGATAGAAGCAATATATTCCAAAAACGCCAGAGTTCATACAGAACAAGTAGCTCAAAAGGAATCAATACTTTCACAAAGCCTTATTTATGTATGAGTTCCTAAGAGAACGGCAAACAAAAAAATGAAACTACGACGATGACCAAGCATACTTATGACTACCCACTACAAGTAGGTGTTGGTTTAACAGTTCATTTCAATACTTGCAGCAAATTTCTTGTCCAGCTTTTGCATAGTATAGGTTGCTTAGTTGAATGCAGCAAAGTTATACGCCTAGAGACATCAGTAGCAAAAGAGGTTATGCCAAATGAATGAAAATGGTTGGGTATATATTCCACACGACTTTGTCAGTGGGAAGTTTATGCATTGTGCAGCAGATAATATAGATTTCCTTGAAGATACTGCTGATGGTAAAGGAACTCATGGAACATTATGGTCTGCTAACAAGAGTGTTTATCTGAAGACCAGTCTGATATGACAGCAGTTTCAGTTCCAGCGACAAGCCACTCATTAACAAAAATACAAAAGTCTAAAGAGCATTAAGCCAGTAAACCCAACTTTTACAAAAGAAGTACTATGTTCGACTAAAGTAGATCTATCACAATATGTTTCTCTAGACATGGCGTGGCTTTTAAGCATATGTGTAAAATGACCATCAGAACACGCAACGTTTTCCAAATTACAGAGTGAATCACAAGAAACATATGACATAGAGAGCTCAGGAGTTGACCTGTCAGATGCATTAGATTAAATGAAGGTAACCACACACATACCAACATGGTCAGCCTTTAATTCAGCGTTACTGGATGTCCCGGAGAGGAAGGCACGAGTATGTATCCTACCGTTAATACCGGCTAGCCTCACTGATCATTCAGTTCAATTAACCTTCCTCACCCAACTGGAACTTATTAATAAACACATCTGTGGCAATAATAATTCCAAATGTATCTTGACTCTAGACTTGGGTCTTTGTAAGCCTGTCCAGCAACTAATTATGTCACGAGTTGATCTTCATCGCCATTGGATTGTGCGACCAGGCGAGTTGCACACAGATTTTGCAATGATACGTGCAACTCGAATTTTTATTGACGGAACTGGAATTCCTGACTTGTGGTCAGTGCTGTATGGTCATAACACAGTCAATCAAATCATTTCAGGTAAGAAGTTCAGACTGGCAGTTGAAGCACACATTCGTACCCTAGTCACTCTGCAAGATTGCTGCTTTCAGTATTTCTTTGAAGAGCATGAAAGTTTGAACATTGGTGTTTATAATGAAATGCAAGAGCCACTAGCCAGATTCAATGAAACTGACGCACAAGAATATCTTACTGAACTACTTTTGGCGACTAAATATTAAAAAATTTGATGAACAACAGGAAGAACTAAAACTAACATTCCGAATATTGCGAAAATACATGAGAATGGTTGATTTTTTGTTACTGTTCTTGAGATCTATCAGGACTGCTTAATGGGATCTGCATCTTTCTTCACTACAAGGTTTCATAAAATACATTTTTGCATTATATTTGATAAACCATTCTGGAATCACCGCTTGGTACCTTGCTGATATGAGAAGTTTGAAAGAATCAGATCCAGATATTTGGCATGAGTTCGAAAAGGAAAACTGGATAGTAAATAAGTTTAGTATACCGTTTTGGGCTCTAGCTTGTGATGATGCATTAGAATATAAAAACAGAATAATGAAAGTTGTGTGAGGACTGGTTGGAAAAATACAGCACCCGAGTGCTCTCGCTAGCTTTTCTTAACAGCATCTGAGCTCCAAAGGGTATCACAAGAAACACTGAATATGTTTGGTAGTTCATTCAAACCGGAAGCTACAAAGCACCATTTAAATAATGAAACATCTGGTAAAACCCAAGATAAAGCCATTTCAATCTTATATGGTGAACTGGAGCGTATTGGAAATCCTTTTCAATTCGAGGGTCCCGAGTTCATGAGCATAGCAACATAGGCTGCATTCAGTGAGCAAATAAAATCAGATGTTAGCCGAATTGAATTAGGAACATATTTATATGAAGCCTTCAAGTCAGAGAGAGACTTCTTGATGGATCAGCCAGTCTTTGGGTACCTATAAAAATGAATAAACTAAAACTATGCTCTATCACCAACAAACAAATTAAAGTAAAGATTGAAGGATCCATAACAGAGTTGAATGAAGATCGTTCCCTTTTTGCATGAATATTGATTTTCGCACGATCTCAACGAGAAATAGAACAACGCACAACCTTAGGGAGGTATAAAATGTCGGTTGTGCCTAGATCCCTGTTTTTACAAGATTGAACAATAATACATTAATGCCCAGCTAAAAGTAAACTAATTTATATCTTGAAGTCTCTTGTGTAACCCGCTGCAAAAAAAAAACTCCTCAAGCTCAAGCTCACCAAGCAAATACTTGGTTGCAATCGTAGACAGAATGGGAAAATTGCAGGCTCTTGATAAAACAATAGCAGTGAAAACGTGTGAAGATTTTCTGATGTGTTTACCCAAAAGATCCAAAGGAAATACTGGCAGTATGATGAACTTCATAATGTCTTTGACACTTACTTAGAGTAACCAATCAAGAATCTTACTATAGGTAAGAGGCTCCTTGGATGTGCTGCAATACATCACAAAATACGTCACACCACTGACATTTCAAAGATAAATATGATAAAGCTATTGTCACATACTCGTACCAAAGATTAATTAGCCATCTACCTTGCACACAAAATGATAAGACATGCCAAGAAAGCAGCTAAGAAATGTGTTGTTTCGTGGCGTACGGAGGTTTATGCGATGCATTGTTCTTTGGATTGTTTAAAGAGTAGTCAAGAAGAAGCCGACACAAAAATCTTACTACATGCCTTTAACACCAAAGATAGAGGTGCAGATACAGTACTAGTGTTTGCACAGGAGACAGATATTTTAGTTTCGCTAGTGAGACGCTATCCAAGACTTCCGGAGCACACATTCTTTGTGCCAACAGGCTATACAATATCAGTACAAAACATATTTGTATCACCCAGAGCACTAAAACCTTTAGCATTGCCAGGATTTCACGCATTATCAGGTTGTCACCCCACCGGAAGTTTGTTTGGGATGGGAAAGTTATCATGTTCGAAATCAATTATTTCAGCAGTTGATGAAGAACTTATTGCCTTGCAGAAGCTTAATACCAGTGACCCAGTACCTGATGATATTGTGTATCAGCTGGAAGCGTTTATTTACCGGGTTTATCAGGCACATACCTTAACAACAGCACTTGCATAATTACGGTGGCCAATGTTCAAGGCCAGGCAAGCCCTTGGAGATAAGTTAACTCCCACTAGGGACTCCCTTATACCTACACTTAAGAGAGCTTACTTTCAAGCACTTGTGTGGTCAAAAGATGATAAACCAAATCCGGTCGTCCTAACCCAATTGGACACGGCTGGTGTGTGGAAGAGGGAGTGTTTGCTCTTGTTTTATTTGAAGAACCATGAGCCCCGGAGTCCGTTCTGAAACTGATTAAATGCTCATGCTTGAAGAACCAATGTTTACCACCTTGCAAATGTTTAGCAAACAATCTTCCTTGCACAGAAATGTACAATTGTAATGCCACAACTCAACTTGTGATAATTTGTATCCACCTGAATACACCGACAGATATAGTGATGAAGCTGATACTGCCAATTTATAATCTCCCTATTGTATATTTATGTGCATATAATACTTGAATCTGTTAAAACATCATTTCTAAAGTAATGTGGAGTAATGTAATGTTAAGCATATTTTCTTACAATGTAATTAAAGTCATTTTCGCATAAATTTTTTTATATACCTTTTACCCTAAATCAAAGTTGCAATCAAAATATTAGTTTTTCGCAATACTTGCTGAGGACGTTATTTTACTCTTTAAATAGTACCTTTCCAACAAAATAAAAAAATTCAGATCGGTTAGATAGCGACCGAGATAAGGAAGTTTGTTTATATTGCAATGGCGGCCATCTTGGATGACGTCATCACATACATACGCACCACCTGTGAGGATGTAACCATG
>JABUQX010077671.1:27500-30042 GCA_015478945.1 Trachelipus rathkii | reverse complement strand
CAAAAAATATAAGAGATATAGGTCTGAAACTTGGAAATATAATCTATATGATGTAAGCTCGAATCCGTGTAAATTTCAAGTCTGTAGGATGTATATAGAGGGTGGTCACCCCCGAGGTTGGACGCCGATATTGCGCTTACGCCCTTGTGGCGTGATCTGCATGGGTGAGTTTAGGCCTAACGAGCGTTTGGGCGACCGACCACCTGGAGGTCAAACAGACCGAAGGTCTGTTTGACCGACAGACACAGACAGAGCGCGCGTGCGCATACACATACACATTATTATTATTATTATTACATCGAAGATTCGATTTCCGAAGGAAATCAAATCTGAGTCGAAAAACGATCCCTGTAAGGGATCGTTTTTTACGCACTCCGACTTTGAATTCCGCCGTGGCCGCGTCTTCGCATCCGGTTTTGACTCCGACGTTGAGAGCCAGCCTGCCTCCGACTCCGAACTTATCGTATCGTGCTAAAATTTGGAGGATGGTTAGATGATGAGGTAACCTCAGTGTATACGAAGTTACGTCCCCATGGGTCCCCCCAAAGGGGGGACCCACCCCCATTAAAACATTAAATATTGACGTAGAAAGCTGAAATTTGGTGAGAGGATGCAGAGTTGAGTTTCTAGAAAGACTTGGTTATAGGAATTCAAGGAGTTGGCTCCGGCACCGGTGCTGGAGCCACTGCGGTGCTTAGTTAATAAACAGTCGTATAACAACAATGTTGATGTCCTTATAAGGGTTAGCGAGGTCGTAGAGTTCGAATATGATTGTTATAAGTCCGTATGGGGTGTCTAGGACCCCCATTAAGGGGGGGGTCCTGACTGAAAAAAGAGCACAGAGTGCAAAAAACAAAGGAAGAAGAAGAAAGGAAGAAGAAAGGAAGAAGGAGGAAAGAGGGAAGGAAGAAGAATGAGGAAGGTGGAAGAAGAAGGAGTCTGACTCAGAAGTAGGAGTTGACAGATGCACCGGTGCAGGCGCCGGTGCGGTGCCGAGTTATTAAATATTTGTGTAATGATACAATATTGGTGTCCTTATATATGTTTATATGAGGTCGTAGATTTCGAAAATAATGGTTTCAGAACCATCAAGAAATTAAATCTTATTCTTTGTATGCTTATAACTTCCAAATTTACGTTTTACATACCCTAAAGCAGTAAACAAGTAAATCAAACCACCATTCAAGCCCTATCCAGCCACCCTCCTGACCATCTGTGACTATTATCTATTGATTAAGGTCACATTTTGAGTATCATTTTTGGATAAAACATAACATAAAATCAAGTTCTTATACAAACGCCAACAAATATATGTTGACGTAACAAAGTATTTCACAGTAATAAAGCTTACTTAGCATCATCTGAACTATGAAAATAACCCACAACGAGAAACTTAGCCCATCTTAGACAGGAATAAATTGGTAACGGTGGAACAAAGTTTCACACTTAACACCAGTAAAAGTAACTAACATAAACATTCCAAAAACGTAACTTTTCCACACTTTGTCAAGTGGCGTGTCTCTAACCATAAGCAATGGTTAATTTTACATTAACATTGGTGATATGTAACAAAAATTTGCCCATAACAGTGTGTAATTATCATACAGGACCGATGGAGTATATGCTAACGTAACAAGTTTTCACATTAATAAAGCTAACATAGCATCAACTGAACTAAGAATATAATGTACAAAGGCAAGCCAGACACATCTTAAGCAAGAATAAACTGCTAACCTTAACAAAGATCCACACTTAACACTAGCATAATACCTATTGGGTAAAGAAACAAAGTAAAGTTTTATTCTCTGTAAAGCTAAACTATGAACATTAACATACTTAACACACAAACGGCTACACGAATAAACAGCAGCCCCAACATCTTAAACAACAAAAGCGTACATAAGGGGCAGTAAAACATGTTTTCAGGTGTGTATAACATAAAATTTCCAATAAAAAGAACATTAAATAAATAAATACATTCATACATATAAGTTTTTAAATATATTAAACCATCTAATCAGGTGGACATAGGATTCCGCATAAATTGAGCAAGTTCTATATGTTTCTCCAGAGATTCAACACCATCCGAAAGGATGTATGCATAAATACAACTTGCTGCACTAAACCATTTTTCTGCATATTTCGTTCAACAACACTCACTCGCTCCCGCAGCCGAGAAGTACGTATCCTGGGCTGAAGTTATTTAAGGCATTTCTGTATAACTGCACTTATACGGGAATCCACATGGTTTCAGTGTACCAATATCGTAAGATTACCCATGAGCTAATGGATTTATGGCAACAACTTTAAAGAATGAGACTTTAAGTCGTTTTTCATGTTTAAACAAGCTGTTATATTGCAGATGTGCTGAACAGGAAACCTATACACGTACGCGTGAATGTGACAGCATCGAGGGTTTTCCAATAGTTGCGTACATCAATACTTTTAACATTATCAGATGCAGTGAAAGCAACATCTATTCTATTATATCCGCTCAATCTGTCACCTCTGATTTCATCAAGAGACGATGTCACAGATGACC
>JABUQX010077671.1:17500-22500 GCA_015478945.1 Trachelipus rathkii | reverse complement strand
TCCAAGTAAATGAGTTAATAAACAACGGTTACTTTTTTCTAGTAACGGAGTAACGAACAAACTGCCTTGAAGATGTACTGTCGACTTCAAACTCCATAAAAACAGGCAACTTATATTCCATCCATAAATCATCCAAAATCTATTCTCCGCTACACTAAAAGGTCTTTTCTCCTCAGAAAAGCACTCATAATTCTGGTTACTCTTCCATCGGTTCTTTCTTGAAGTTTACCAAACAAAATGTCAACTAACTTATCTTTTTATACTTTCCCTCCTATAGTATCTTCTTCCGACATCACAACTACCGCTTTATCTTTCGATAAAGCTAAACACTTCTCTCAGACCTTTGCCTCTTTTAATTCAGCCTTAGACGACTCCGGTGTTATTCCTCCCTCTCCACTCCTCCAACTTATGTTATTCCTTCATCCACATCTCTCCAACTTATGTTATTCCTCTCTCCCCACTCCTCCAACTTATGTTATTATCCCTCTCCACCCCTCCAACTTATGTTATTCCTCTTTCTCCACCAATGCAGTATTATCATCCATAAGGCTGACCTTGGCTGAAGCCTAGGGCCCATCAAGTGCAGGGGCCCATGCAACCTTTAGAAATCCCATGGTACTGCAATTTATTTAAAAATTTAAAAATTATTTTCATGAAATATCTGAGTGCAACATTTTATTTCATGTAATCTTTTCATGCAATCCACGGCTTTAAATCTATAGTTAATTAAAAGCATAGAACCTTAATTCTTTTTAAACAGTATAATAAAGGTAAATTTTATATCATATGATACACATTTTGTAACTTCTTTTTTTTCTATATGTAAAACTTTGACAAAAAAAAAAACATTTTTTTATTTTGTTTGCCTCCCAAATAAACTATATCAACCATATTTATTAATTTAAAAATATTTCTATCTTTGCCTTCTTTGGGCATATAAGGGTTAAATTCAGAATATATATATATATATATATATATATATATATATATATATATTATATATATATATATATATATAATATATATATATATAATTATAATATATATTATATAAATATAATATATATATATTATATATATATAAATATATATTATATATATAATATATTATATAATATAAATATATATGTTGTGGTGTGTGTGTGTGTGTGTGTGTCGTGTGTGTGTGTGTGTGTGTGGTGTGTGTGTGTGTGTGTGTGTGTGTGTGTGTGTGTGTGTGTCTGCCTTAAGAGCAGGAAGCATATATTGCCTACCTGCTAACATAATAATATTATATATTCCATTTATTTTAGTTCATTTATAATTTGATTAATTTTTTTGGCAGAAGAATATCTGGAGTTCCATCAAAACACGTCTGGATTTCAGAAGAGAAAAGAAAAAGAAAAGAGACTGCGAAGTGAAAGAAAAGGACTGCAGACTCTGCCTCATATGGCGTACGTGAAAATGGATGTGACAACAGCTCTGCAGCTGTCGAATCAACCCTTGGGCCTGAGGTAGGCAGCACCAGTGATGACAACAACCAACCATCGGCTAGTTTGAGTACTGAGACTACCGATACAAGCTCTCTCCAGGGTGATTTTTAAATATCAGAACCTGAGGCCAAACGGGTCAAAACAAGCAAGTCAACTCATTCGAACTTCATTTCAACTTTCCCACCAACTCAGTTTATTATCAGTTGTGGCCCTTACTTACGAGTGTGATATTAGTTTATGGCAAGACTTAAAAGAAGAAATGCGTGATTACTGGTTCAGGAAGGGAAGTGATGGCTGCCTCAATGAAACTGCAATTATTGATAACTCCATTCAAATAAAACAAAATAGATATTTTTGCAAGTTCACGTTTTACTGTCCTCTGCCAAATGGAGAGAAGAAGAAGAGAAATTGGTTCCGCTAGTCACCAAGTACAGGCAAAACATTTTGCTTCCAATGCAAGCATTTTCACCAGAAGATAATGCTTTCTCGAGAAGTGGCTTCTGCGACAGGAAAAATGCAACACCGCGAGCGGTGGTTTATGAGAGAAGTAAAGCCCACAGGAATGCTACCATGACCTTTTGTCGGAATGCAAAGGCCTCTGGCCTTGTGAATTCACTGTTGATAGAACAGTACCAATCCGAACGCGTTTATGCTAAAGGTGTGCTGGAAAAAGTAGTTGCTAAGCTCAAATTCTCAGCTGAAAGAGGTCTATTCTTTCGAGGTAATGACCAGGTGATTGGGTCACCAAGCAATGGCATCTTCTTGGACACACTGGAATTGCTTTCCCAGTTTGATCCTTTTTTAGCTGATCACTTCGAAAAGTACGGCAACAAGGGAAAGTGGTCAGTTTCTTACCTGTCTTCCACTACATGTGACCAACTCATAGCTATTATAGGTAAAGAAGTATTGAGCACTGTTATTATGGAAATCAAGACAGCTAAATATTATTCAATTTCTGTCTATTCCACCCTGATATAAGTCACTCTGACAAGCTGCGTTGCATTTTCCGATATGTTCTTGACAATCAGCCTGTTGAAAGGTTTGTGGAGTTTATTGAGATGAAGGGTGATGGTGCTGCGGAGCTCGAACGCTGAGCAGCGTTTGCAGTTTTTTTTAAAAAAAAACATCAGAGGTTAAGTGACTGTAGGGGCCAATTACATGATAATGCTCAAACATGAGTGGCAACTACTCGGGATTGCAAGCAAGAATTCGGGAAAAGAATCCACTTGCTGACTACATTCCTTGCTTTGCACATTCCCTCAACCTGGTTGGCCATTCTGCTGTGGACCACATTTCTGCTGCTTCAAAATTCTTTGAATTAGTAGAGACCGTCCTCTGCTTTTTCAATGCATCAACTCATCGTTGGGAACTTTTGTCAATGCCCGTGGGAGCCTGCCTTTTGTCAAACACCTGAGTGACACTAAGATGGGCTGCCCACTCAGATGCTTCAAAGGCACTCAACTGTGAATATGAAAAAATAAGGATGGTTTTAGAGCAATTTAAAGAAAACCTGGACGAAACAGCCAAAGCACGACAAGAGGCAAGTGGAATTTTATCCAAGTTGAATATCTTGGAAAATTGCATCTTACTGGTGTTCTGGTCGTCTGTCGTCACTGAAAGGTTTCACCAGAAAAGCACAAAGCTGCAGTGCACAAATATGGATCTGAACGAAGCCGTGAAGCTCTTAAAGTCATTGAATGATTATGTCGCTAGTTTAAGAGATGCTTTTGGGGACTTTGAGGAGAAAGGGAAGATCAAAATTTTTCTTGAAAATGAGTCGGTGTACAAAGATACCCAAAGTAAGAAACAAAATGTGAAGCTCCATCGAGAAGATTACAATTCTGAAGATACTGCCTTTTCAGGTAGAGAGTTTTAGGGTCACTGTGTTTCTTCCCATGATTGATCACTTGTTCATAGCACTTCAGAAGAGGCTGGAAGCATATGATGCGGTCTTTGCCAAATCCGGCTTCCCTTCAAAACTGCCCTCGGTAAACGGTGACCAACTGATGGATGTGGCAGAAGGGCTGATGAAAACATACCCACAAGACCTCAATTCCAGCTTTCCTGAGGAAATTGTTCATTTCCAAGAATACATGAATGAACCTGAATATAATGTGCGGGTGAGTCAAAAAGGTGAAAATAAGGGGACCTTTATTGCTTTGAGAATTCTTCAGACCATTGTTAACACTGAAATGCAAGATATTTTTCCCAACATGTACATTTGTTTACGAATTTACCTGTCTCTTCTTGTCACAAACTGTTCTGGAGAAAGGTCTTTTTCTGCTTTAAAACGGGCTAAGAATTACCTGCAATCCTCTATGAAAGACGAAAAGTTCAATCATTTGGCATTAATGAGTGTAGAATCGCCTGTTCTTCGAAAATTAAATTTTAACAATATTCTAGATCAGCTTGCTGACAGATAACGAGAAAAATGTTTAAGTGGCCAGATAGATGTTTAACTTTCTTTGTAATATTATTGTAATAAATAAATAACTTCATTAATTACTTCATTCGCATTATCAGTGTTATAAATTGTAGAAAAGGAGAGAGCCAAATTCATGGGTAGATGTCGAGTGGCCCAAAGAAGGTCGAAGCCTAGGGGCCCTGCAATGGGTTAAAACGGCTCTGCTCTCCACCTCTCCAACTAATGATATTCCTCCCCCTCCACCCCCTCCAACTTATTTATGCCTAAGAGTGTAATTCCTTCTAAAGACATTATTTCTGCTCTCTGAGAACATTAAAAAGATGTAGTCTTGATGGTAATTCTCAGGTGGTTCTCAAACTTGTGCTTCCGAGCTTGAACTCTGCCTTGATAGACTATTTCGTCTCTGTATATCTACTTCGACCTTCCTTCCCTTCCCTTCCCTTCCTGCAGGAAACGTGCATACGTGCATGCTATGCTCATTCAGCATGCTATGCTCATTCAGACTGTGACGATAAAAGGGGACCCTCCTCAACCCTCAAACTATAGTTCTAACACTTTATCTTTCGTTCTTTCTAAAATTTTGAATCTATCTTTGACAGGAAGAATTGAAACATCCCAGTCAAATTTTCATTGTAATTTTTTTCCTTAGTTTCTGTAAAAATTAATCTCGAGATATTATTATGTTGATTGGATACTTCTTTTCAAAACTCATTCCTTATTAGGATTGGATTTACATAACATTCTCACTTCCCCCATTAAAATCATTTTTTTTTTAATTTAAATCGTGATACCTTATATTATTATTATTATTATTATTATTATTATTATTATTATTATTATTATTATTATTATTATTATTATTATTATTATTATTATTATTATTATTATTATTATTATTATTATTATTATTATTATTATTATTATTATTATTATTATTATTATAATAATAATAATAATAAAATAATAATATTATTATTATTATTATATTATTATTATTATTATTATTATTATTATTTTATAATAATAATTAATAATAATAATTAAATAATAATAATAAATTAATAATAATAATAAATATTAATTAATAATAATAACAATAATTA
>JABUQX010077671.1:0-5000 GCA_015478945.1 Trachelipus rathkii | reverse complement strand
ATTCTTATGTATTATTATTATTATGTATTAATTATTGATTATTATTAGTATTATTATTATTATTATTTTTATTATTATTATTATTATTATTATTATTACTTATTATTATTATTATTAATTATTATTTTGAATCGTTTTCTTGTTTAAAATAAAATATCTAGTTTACCTTCTTGATTAAGATAAAAAACAACTGCATCAAAAAATTTATATTCAAAATTAATAAATTATGTAAAATCTTTTACTATAATTTTAATTTAAAAATAGTTTATAAGAATTGGTCAAAATTAATTTTCGAAATTTAAATTTACTTTAAGAATTTTAACGCTAATAAAAATATTGAGTTAAATAGTTATTATTTTATTTACAAAATTAAAATATTAATAAATTTATTGTAAATTTAACCGTCTAATATATATATATATATATATATATATATATATTATATATCCGTATATATATATATATATATATGATAGTATAATGCTGTAGATCTAGTCTATATCTCTATATATATATATATAATATATTTATATATATATGATATAGTATATACTATAGTACTTTAAATTTCTCTTATTTGAAATAAAAACTACAAATCAAATCACAAAATATTTTATTCTTTTGATAGTGGGCAGTTTTTTCAAAAACTCATTATTTTTTTTGAGAATAAAACACTGTTTTGATAATGAAAATGTGAGTTATTATGTTACTTATAATAATTAAATATATAATAAAGTTCAAATAAGGGGATAAATTTTGAAGCTGAAAACGATTTTTATTCCCTTTTCGCAAGAAGTTCCAACTGTAAAAGCTGATAACTTATGTACACCGATCGTGGAACTTGAATGTGTCTAATAACTAGCGCAATGTATCATTTGTATGAATTCATATGAACACACTTGACGACCGTTATTCCTACTATTCACAATATAAAAAAGTATTTATAGAACGCGATAGATAGAGTAGATAGATAGATAGATAGATAGATAGTACGTAACATACAGATGCATACATACAGTACATACACAACATAGGCATACCAGTAGCATAGCATGATCCAGTTCATACATACATACATACATAGCATACATACATACATACATACATACATACATACCATACATACAATACATACATACATACATACAATACATAAACATACATACATAATACATATATATATTATATAGTAGTATATGATAGTATATATTAATAATATATATATATATATATATAGATATATATGATAGTAGTATATATATTTATATATATATATTATTATATATAGTATATATTATAATATATATATATATATACAGTAGTCAGTCAGCCACCTGCGCGACACCCTTTTCTATATAAAGGTGAATAGAAAGATATATTAGGGTTATGTGGAGGATTGACAGCCCGAAGGGCTGTCAATCCGACAAACAGACAAAACCGAAGGTTTTGTCTGTGTTTGTCTGTGTTTTTCTGTGTTTGCTTGTGTATATACGATTATTTATTATTTATTTATTATTATTATTATTAAGTCGAAGAAAATTATGATCACGGAGTTATCATAATTTCGGAGGTGTTGTGGGTGGCTTCCGACTTCCCGGGCTTCGCGACTGGCCGACTCCGACTGCCCGATGCCCGACTGCAACTCCGGCTGCGCGGCTCTCCTCCGGCCGCTGCGGTGCGGTTCGGTTGGTTGGCATGAGCATCGGTTAGGTGTTGATCTGTGCTGTATTAGTTATGGATTATTGATTATTTCTTAATTATTATTATTATTTATTATTATTATTATTAATATTATTTTAGTTATTATTATTATTATTATTATTATTATTATTTGTTATTTTTTCACACCCGAGGTTTCTTCTTCGCATCCAGTTTCTGAGTTCGATATATATCTAAACATGGGTTAGGTAATAAACAGTCGTATAACAACAATGTTGGTGGCCTTAATATGGGTTATCATGTCGTAGAGTTTCCGAATATGATGGTTATGAAGGTGGCCAGTACAGGGGTGTCTAGGATCCCGCCGCCCAGAAGGGATCCCCCCCCAAGACATTAAATATTGGATGTAGTACGGCTGAAACTTGATATAGCAACCTTTTTTAAGGTTGTATCTTAAGGTGTGATACGGGTAGAATGACCGATTTGAGCCAAATTCGGGGACGCGAGCCGCACAAATCTGAAATATTGGACATAGAATGATGAAACTCGGTTATAAAGCCAAAAAAAAAAAACCAGCCTTCTGAGGATGTATCTTAGATGACCCGGGTGTAAATGACTGTGGGTGCCGGCCAGACGGGGTACTCACGCTCCAAAATCTGAAATCATTGAGCATAGAAGCAGACGAAACTTTGATGATACAGACGGCTTTTTTAGATTGTATCTGTAAGATGTATCCGGGGTAAAAATGACCGATTTGACCAAATCGGGACCAGCCCCATCAAGATCTGAAATATTGACATAAAATGATGAAAGCCTCGTATAGCAACTTCTGAGGGATGTATCGTTAGCTGACCGGGTGTAAAATGACTGGTGGGTGCAACCAGACGGGGTACTCACCTCAAAATCTGAAATATTATGGACATAGAACAACGAAACTTGATAATACAGCCTTTTTAGGTTGTGTCTTTAAATGTATACGGGGTAAAATGACCGATTTGGCCAAATTCTGGGACCGGCCCCCAAATGCTGAAGATTATTGACCTAGAACGATGAAACTCGGTTTATGCACCTACCATATAAGGTACTCGCATCATATATGGGTTAAATAACCGTACACAGTCTAAATGGGGGTCTCTGGGACCAAACCTGAAATATTGATCTAGAACGACTGAAACTCGTATATACCATTCATATAAGGTACCCATAACGTATATGGGTTAAATAGCCGTAACCGGCCTAAAGGGGGGTCACCAGCAAAAACTGAAATATTGACCTAGAACGATGAAACTCGTTATACACATACCATATAAGGTCCTCACATGCATATATGGGTAAATAGCCGTACGCACCAGCGCTAAAGGGGGGGTCTCCGTTGACAACAACTTGAGAAATATTGACCTAGAACGATGAAACTCGGAATATACCCTTCTATCTAGTACCCCATATCATATATGGGTTAAATATCCGTTCACATCCAAACCAGCCCCACAAAACTGAAATATTTGGCGTAAAATTAAGGCTAAGGAGGCTATACTTGGTCTTCATGTTTTTCATCGCCGGAAACTTACATTAAAAAAAAAAAATTAAACAAATTAAAAAAAGTTTTTTTTTAAAAAATTAAAAAAAAGTTTTTAAAAATTTGTAAAAAAATTTTTAAAAAAATTTTAAAATTTTAAAAATTTTGTAAAAATTTTAAATTTTTTAAAAAAAATAACAAAATTAAACATTTTTTTTATTCTTTTGTAAGTTTATAACTTAAGAAAATTTACATTTTACATACACTAAATCAAATACCCTCCAGAGCCTCTGAGCCTCTGGAGCTCTTGGTCTCCGGCCCTCGCTCCTCACCCTCCCTCGCACCTCACAGATGACCGCCTGTCCCATGGCTATGTCTAGTGATTCATGGTCATATCCTGTAATTACATGATGAGGAAGCTCTTTAGCTTTAACGACTCTTATAAGATCTTCAGACAGTATGTTCGCACTCAATTTTTACGGCTTTTTCATAATTTTATAAACTTAAGGAAAATTTTGGGCTTTTTTTACCCCTACGCTAAGAACCTGTAATCATGTTAAGTTCAAAACCACAACACGCCCTCCCTCCCGCCATCCCTATGCGCAAAATCCTGGGGATGATTTATACAAGTAGCATAGTAACTTGTGGATTTATCAAAATTTTTCAGTCATAACGCTTGTTCTAATTATCCATACTGATCAAGTGGATAAATAATTATATTGCTAAGCGGGTAACAAAGGAATGACCAGTACTTAAGCAACAATAAAGTAACTAACAATGAGTGCAGAACGTAACCTAACTTACACTTTTTCTAACCTATCACTGATATTTTTACATTAACATAGTAATGATATTTAACAAAATTTTTATCCATAACCGTTGGTCTAAATATGCATACTGATGCATTGAATATAGTGCTAACGGTAACAAAGTTTTCGACAGTCAATTGGAAAGGCAAACATAGCATTCACTGAACTACGACGTTAGTAACGTACAATTTCACAAACGCTACTACATCTTAAACAGGCAAGTAGAACAGTTAAGCATTAACAAGCTTTCCATACTTAGACAACAGTAAAGTAGGCTAAGCTTGGAGGCGCGGAGAACGTAACGCTACTTACAGCGCTGTTTTCTAACATATCACGTGATGTTTGTGTACATTAACATAGTACTATTTAACAAAAAGTTATCACGTCCTTGTGGAGGACTTACTTGATGAATGAATATATGCTGAAGTAACAAAGTTTTTCATATTAATAAAGCAAACATTGAGGCAATATGAACTAGCATATAATGTGTAGCACATGCGACAATCCTACCTCACATCTTGGAATAGCACGAATAGCAGTATCCACACATTAAACAAAGTGTGCAATACTGTAAAGCAACTGTGGCCATAATCTACCATGTTTGCATAACAATACGGTTAACTGTTATTCACACTTGTTCCGAAAACGATAGCCTCTAACAATTGCAATGTATCTATTTTGTTTGGCCAGGCGAACATAGTAAGGCATTTAACAAAAATTTATCACAATTCTGTGTGTAATTAGGTGCATAACTGGCAACGAAAATATCGCTAACGCAGCAGAGGATTTCAGCATCAATAACGCTAACATATCAATAAACCTGATGTAACAATATAAATGTATAGACATCAGATCGAACAACCCTATGGCCTGAAGTAAATTCACTAACATTAGCAAAGTTCCAGACTTAACAGCAGTAAAGTAACTAACGTGGCATACAAAAACGTAACCTATTCATACGGTTTCAACATACTCTCTAACATATTCATTACTGATTTTCCGTTTTTAACAAACTG
>JABUQX010077670.1:40000-42500 GCA_015478945.1 Trachelipus rathkii | reverse complement strand
TATAATAATTAAAATATTTTTGAAGTTCTTCAAAAGAAGACACTCAACACTGCTAAATTGAACCTATGATGTCCCAAATTATTGCATGAATGTGATTTTTAGTATGGATGCTTATATATATATTCAATACTTATTATTATATATATATATATATATATTATATAATATATATAAATATATATATTATTATATATATATATATATATATATATATATATATAATATATATATATATATATATAGTATAAGTATATATTCATAATATATTATATTATGTTATATATTATATATTATATATAATATTATATATATATATATATATATATATATATATATATATATATTATATATATATATATATATATATATATTATATATAATATTATATATATATATATATATATAAAACATATATAATTAATATATATATATATATATATATTATATATATATATATAGTATATATATTATTATATATATATATATATATATATATATATAAATTATATATATATATATATATCATATATAATATATATATTATTATTATATATATATACTATATATATATATATATATAAATATATACATAGAGCTAATATATATATTATATATATATATATATTATATTATATATAATATATATTATTAATATTTATATACTATATATTATATATTATATATATAGTTATATAATTATATACATATTATAATATATATATATATATATTTATGATATATTATAATATATATATATATATATATATTATTATATTATATAATATTATATATATATAAATATATATATATATTAATATATATATATATCATATATACAAGGGTCCTTAGTAAGCCTTTAAATGGAGTAATGTTCCCCATTTAGGGAAGGTTCCCTGCTCACCTACCTTTTCTATTCAGGTTTGCTCGCGTGAATTGACGTCTCTCGCATTTCCTCCACCAAATGCTAGCCCTCATAAGACAAGAAGTGCAGTTGTTTCTTTTCGTGAAAATTGTGTGATATAGGAAATCAGATCAAATTCGTATGATAACCTCCTCTTTCAGCATATCTGTTTTTGGGTGGATTCCTTGCTCTTTTTATTTTTCTCTCGATGCTTATCTTCCTCTTATTTTAGTCTCACGTAATGGCTTACCTGGGGGAATTGCCGTTAGGTATTGGCCCAGGGAAAGGGTTTACTTTTTATTCATTTATTTATTAATTTTTATTTTTCTTTAATTATTTTATTTATGTTATTTTTATTTATTTATTATTTATATATATTATTTTTCTATATATATATCATGATGGCCGGTTGACCTGTATATATATATATATATAATATATCTATATAGTATATATAATATTTATATAATAATATATATATATATATATATATATAGTATATATATATATTTTATATATATTAATATATATATATATATATATATATATATATATATTATATATATATAGTTATATATAATTATTATTATATATGTATTTATTATATATATTAGTATATATATTTATATATATATATATAATATATTATATATATATATATAAATATTATAGTATATATAATCTATATAATATTATATATATATATATATATTACTAATAATATATATTATTATATATATATTATAGTTATATTAATATTATATAATATATTATATATATATTATTATATTAATATTTTAATATAATATATATATAATTATATTATATATTATATATATTATATATATACATATATATATATAAATTATTATATATATATATATATATATCATATAAATATATATATATATATATATAAATATATATATATTATTAATTTATATTATATATATATATAGTATAATAATATAATATAATATATATATATATATATATATATATTATATATATTATATAATATATATATATATATATATATATATATATATTATATATATTATTATATATATATATTATATATATAATAAAGGTCTATTTCGCCCTTTAAATGGAGTACTGTTCCCACATTTAGGGAGGTTCCTATTCCACCAACCTTATGATGCATGTGAGTTTGAGTCTAAAAGCTAAGAGACTATTAACTAGCCCTTCTTTCAAACTCTCTTGGCCCTCTTTCTCTGTGTCGTTTTCGTGCTAGTGCCTTTCTGTTTTCTATATGCTTTAACAAAAGCAGTTTTTAAACCGAGAAATGGCCTCTCGCATAACCTCCACCACTGCTTGCGTAGCCATCATATGCACAAGAAGGCGCATTGTTCTCTTCACGAAAATTGTGGTGAATATTGGAGACCAAGGAATAGCTCGTAATGATACCCTTCTTCTTTTCCAGACCACATTGTTTTTTGTGATTCAACTGTTTTCTTCTGATTTTCTCCGCAGTGGCTTATCTCTCTATTTAATCTAGCGTAATTGACACTGATCCTGCAATTTGGGGAGGATTTGTTCACAACCTTTATTGCATAGAGTTGCAAAGTCTAAAGCTAG
>JABUQX010077670.1:32500-35000 GCA_015478945.1 Trachelipus rathkii | reverse complement strand
TGGGATGATAAGTACTCCAAAAACCCCCATGAACTACCGTGATTTAAAATAATATATGGACTATAACTGACCAACGAATGTGCTCATCGTTGGGCATGTGGAACCATACCCTGTAGTTTAAAAATCACCCCAGGAAGGTACGTGAGAAACTGGGATGACAAAACGATACCCATAAAAACACCCATGAACCTACGTGAGTGAAAAATATCAGTGACTGAATGTGTTCAGATTTTGTTGGTTTTCTTCTTTGATTTTATTCACTATAATTTTCCATTTTTTATCAGTTAAAAGGATGTTGTTGAGAATAGGGTCTATTTTCATTTCTCCCTCTATTACATTCATATGTTTTTGTTTTGTATTATAAATCAGGAAGCTCTCTAATAATTTTCGTTTAAATGTGTTTCCATTTTTTTGAAGAATCTGGTAGTTTTTTGCATTTATTTGGTGATTAAACTGATTTCTGTGTTTAACCAATGCGGAATTTAAATTATCTTTTTGGAGATCATAACCATGTTGTTGTATTCTTCTTTTTATATCGACCGATTCTCCTATATATGTGTTAGGACAACCTGTGCAACCAATATTGTAAATTCCCGGAATGGGCTGAGCCGAAGTGGAGTCTGCAATGTTTTTGCATTGAAGGGATGTATTTAAATTGGTTATATGTTTTTTTCACAGGTTTTGTATGTTTTCATTGGTAGTAGTATCTGTATTAATGGGACACTGTTTGGTATATTGATATAAATATTAGGTGCTGTGACCGTGTTGTCCTGAAGACTGTTGTAGAACGATTTCTTTGCTCTGTTTAGTGCTTTGTGAAAGATTTTACTTGGGTAATGCAGTTTAGAAAAGACTTCTTTGATGTGATCCAATTCTCCCTCCAGCTCGGCAGGACTACAGATTCTAAGAGCTCTAAGTATTTGTGAAGAAATGACGGACATTTTTGTATTATAAGAGTGGATGGAGAGCCAATTTATATAGGATTCCACATGGGTTGGTTTCCTATACACCGTTGTAATAGGTCTGAAGTTATCATCTATTTTAATCATTATATCTAAAAATGGTAATGTATTTCTGTTGGCCATTTCTAACGTGAACTTTATGGTAGGGATTTGTTGGTTGAGGTGATTCAGCATGACTTGGGGTCTAGATGGGTGGGCAGCGCCACGAATACGTCGTCGACGTACCTTTTCCAAATAATCTCTGAGTAGTTGGGATGACTGAAGACGAAATGCGTTTCGAAGAATTCCATAAATATATTGCTGAGTGTTGGGGACAATGGGGAGCTCATAGGGAGACCTGATTTTTGTTTATAGTATTTATCTTCAAATTGGAATTGATTGTGTTCAGTTAACAGGATGATTAGTTGTTTTAAGTTATCGAACGGGATTGTTCTCATTTACATAGTCCTCCAACCACTCCAGTGTTCTGCAAATGGGTACGTTAGTGAACAGAGACACCACATCGAAGCTAAGGATGGTTTTATTTTGAAGTTGAGTTTCATTAAGACAAGATATGAAATGTTGACTGTTTTTTATATGACTCGTTGATATTTTTCCTATGAGGTTTTTCAATTGTTGATTCAGCCATTGTGCCAGTTTTATGTGACATTGTTAATGTTGGAGATTATGGGGCGAAGGGGTGTGTTTTCCTTATGAAGCTTCGGTATGCCGTAGAAGGTAGCGATCTTTGGAAGGTGTACTAGAGGTTTTTTGTATAAATCCTGATGGTCTTTAAGTGTGGATTGTAGTTTTTTCTTGAATGTCCTCTGTGAAACCGGAAGAGGGTTTTTGTTCAATGGAGAGTAGACATTTGGGTTGGAAAGTATATGTAAAGCTTTTGTAATGTATTCGGATTTTTTCATGATCACTATTTTATTACCTTTATCTGCTCTTGTTATGTGTAAGTTGTGGTTTTCTTTAAGTTCTTTAATGGCAACTGTGAATCTTTGCGGGAGTGTGTACCTAGGTCTGTTAATGATATCATTCAGTATGTATCCTTTGAGTAAGTCGTAATTCATATTTAGCCCTCTATTATTGTTTTGAAACCTTTCCATGTTACATAAGAACTCGGGCAAGCTCATGTTTGTCCCGATCCCGAAGGACGGTCCCAAAGACAATACTGATTTTTGGTCCTCTGATAAGTTACTTTGTGAGATATTCACGAAAAATTCTTCGCTTCCCATCTTACTCCATATACTGTTTTTAAAAATATTATTAAGTCTGTTTTTACTTTTATTAGTTTCTATTTTCATCTTTAAATTCATTAAATGGTGAGATGAATCCAAAATATTACTTACAATCTGGTCTGAAAGTCTGTGATGTTCAAGATAATACTGCAAATTTTGAAAAGCGGCACTCGTGTCAAAAAATGATTTGTTCTTATTAAGGTTAGATTGTTTTATATAGCACTTTAGTACTTCCTCCTGCCAAATGGGAAACGGAGAATCGTCAGTTCGTGACAAAAAGTTGTTCAATAAGTTATTTGGGATTACTTTATC
>JABUQX010077670.1:0-22500 GCA_015478945.1 Trachelipus rathkii | reverse complement strand
TCTAAACATGATTCGTGACGATAGCCAAAATATTATAATGAAACTAATTACTATAATAAAAAACAATAATTCTCTTTGGTTTGATTAGTAACAAGGAACAAGTCGTTTCAAATTTTTATTTTTTTTTTTTTTTTTTTTTTTTTTGCATATTGATAATAACAATCTTAAAATTATTCCTACTATCTTACAAACTACGAACTTTAACCTCACCATTACGGAATAAATCCGTTATTAATGTCATTTAGTCCGTTAGTCCTAACAACTTATGGTAGCCTAAACGCCTAACAACTTAACCACCAAATATACCGGAAGCTAGTAACCAAATAAATAGTCGGCAGGCCAATGATAATCGAAAAAAAGTCGGCAGTTGCGCAAATCGTGCTACATTTGCTAAAAAAAATCTGGTTATTTAGTTTTTCTCTAATGAATCTTATACAAAACTTAACACCCTAGCCTAACTAACTAAACCTTTAACTTAACTACTACTACCATAACCTAACCTAAAATAACCTAACCTAGCCTAACCTAACCTAACCTAACAACCTAACTTAACGTAACGTAAGGTAACGTAACGTAACCTAACCTAACCTAACCTAACCTAACCTAACCTAACCTAACCTAACCTAACCTAACCTAACCTAACCTAACTTAACCTAACCTATCCTAACGCCTGCGGCGGACTGTACAGGGAATTTTTTTGATCGGTCGACCAATTGGGGCTAGTCCCCCCCCCCCAGATAGGTTTAACATTGGCAATGTTAACTACCAAATATAAGCTTTTTTTTATGTTAATTGACTCAACTCTTATTAACTCTTACTACATTATTTGTCGATTATTATTGACGTCTTAATTTTATTTCAAGTAGAAGCTATGTTAGATATTTTTGAAAAACATTAAAAATTTTCAGAGAATTTAGTATTGTTATGAGCCCATTTTCATAACTCAAATCTCATGGATTATGGAAATCATCTGTGGAAATTACCTATAATATTATAATAATTAATATAATAATTATTATGATTGCAATGGTAATCAATATAATTACAGTTTGATTTTACTTTATGTATGTGGAAGAGAATGTGTTTTGTATGTGGAAAAGAATACTATCTTGTATTTAGTAGCGTGTGAAAATATTTAATATTAGTCAATTTTAACTTACAAAATACCTTACGGATTTAAATAGGTGCTTGGAATGTATCTGAACTAATTAGTAAATTCTCGTCAACTAATTCACAAAAGGGACTATCAACAAAATAACGAATAAGCTTAATTAAAATTGATCTAAACTCATAGGCCAAGCAAAGGGGCTTTAGCTTTTTGAAAAGTTGAAATTTATACCTCACCTAATCGTATATAGGAATCTATACTGGTTCTGAACCTTGGTGAGTTACATTTATTTTGTGCATCCTCTTTGATTAAGGTTTTTCTGATGAATATTTTTAGTACTTTGAAAAAATTTAACCAATACCTAGCTAGGTAAAACACTCATGGGTTTTAAAAACTAACCTAACCTAACCTAATCTAACCTAACCTAACATTAATATATATTTCGAAAATTTTTCAACATTTTGCTTTTTCAACCTTTTCAACCCACTACCAAGCATTTATCCAATACCTAGCTGGGTAAAACACTCATGGGTTATTAAAAGTACCTAACCTAACCTAATCTAACCTAACTTAACCTAACCTAACATTAATATATATTTTGAAAACTTTTCAACATTTTGCTATTTTAACCTTTTTGACCCACTAACTTAATCTTTAAAACTTACCTCGTATTCAGTGAGCATATTGCTACCAATATTTTCAACCAATGTGTTGTTTAAGTCAAACAAGAGGAATTCTTTGGGAGCGTTTAGAATCTGAAATTCCATTCCACAGCTTTGTTCGTCGAAAGGATATAAAACGAGGTCAAATTTACAAGAAAATGTTGACATGTACCTTCTCTTTATTACAAAAGGATTTTCTCCTCCCGGAAAAAGGTAAGCTGAAAAATAAAGTATATTTAGCCGTGTTCGTTTTTGCATTTGTGCTAAAAAAATGTTCAAGTTTGCGTTCGTTTTCGTCAATCTTAGCGCAAAATCGTAAAACAATGCTCACCAAACGTAAAAAATGTCCCTAATTCTGTGAAGTAGAATAAAATACTTGCAACTAAAACATCAACCTTACAGAATTAAAAGTAATTCCTTACGATATGATGAGCATTTTTTTATGATTTTGCGGTAAGGTTGACGAAAACGAACGAAAACTTAAGCATTTTTTTAGCACAAATGCAAAAACGAACACGGCTTTAATAATAATAAAACCAAATTAAGGGTGGTTAGACTATCCTGTTATTATTTAATTGATTATTTTAAACATTATCTTACTTTCTTGTGCTTTGCTATCATCAACAGTTGACTCGTTGCCCAATTTTGAGATGGACATGAAAGCTTCTCTGTCAGCTTCAGAAAACGCGTTTCCAACCGTGTTCATAAACCCAATAAATGGCAACCAAAGTTTTTGAAAATTATCTTGAGTTAAACCATTTAAGTTTGAGGAATCTTTCAAGTTAATAAAGTACAACCTATTGTCATTCCATGAAATTGAAAGGATAAATGATACTCTGATTTCCATAAGGGCTGTATCGACTGATACGGATTCAATTAACACTGTTAATGAGATGAGCAACACGTGGTTTGTGTCAGATTGTCCTCTTGGAGGAAGATCTTTCTTGTAATCATTTGGATAGGATATTAGTTCGCAATTCTTTTCGTCAGTGCGATCATAACAATCGTATTTTAAGTCACATCTTTTTGTAAGCGAAATGCATTTACCGTCGTTACATGTGAATTCATCCGTGCTACAGCTCGTTAGAGTTAGCTCCCTGGTACCAGATGACTGATCACAAATATCTTCAAAAAGTGTCCAGTTTCTTCTTCCCATAGGGTAATTGTATTCGGTAATATCCATTTTAGCCATTAAGAGATTTTTAGTAATGTCAGTCCATTGCCAAACCCCATCGTTGATTTGAATTTGATACTTTCCATAGCTTTTAAATAATAAATGGTCAATGTCGCTTTGTTCTCCTAGAAAGTGAGTATTTCTAATTTCTGTTTCACAAGCCCCACGAAGGGAAATAAATTACCTTCCTTACTTGGAATTCGCACAATGCCAGACAATTCTGAGTGCAGCTCAGTATCAATGTAATCGCATTATCACCAAATGAGCAACAATTTTTGTAAGAAGTAATCCATTTGGTTCTGAGTCGTGCCATTGAATAATTTCTTCAACGGGTTCATTATACATAAAAAGTTACCAAGTACCTCTACCAAAATGTATTATGGTAGCATACAAACATCTCTTTGGACACTCAGAAGTAGCTATATCGGCCGCACGTATGTCTTCCGACCATCTTTTTTATTCTATCAATGTCGTCTTAGATCTTTGGTAAAGGCAAACGACCCTCCGAGAGTTGACATAAAATAATAAGCTGGTTACAATAAGAACAGCTTTAAGCATAAGACGTAGTTGTCTACTTTATACGATTACATACCTTTAGAATACTCCATTTCGTAGGTTTTATGTTCAAGTGCACCCAATCCAGCATTCCATGCTATATAAATCCATACTCATTTGACGACAGTTTGCAATCGAATTATTATACTTCCAGAAATTACTTCCTTCCCAGAATTTACTAAAAGATAAAACCCTGCAATATTAAAGTCCCCAATTTAAAGATATTATTATAATGGGTTAGAAGAGTTCAAACCCAAATAAATATCGTAATAAACTTAAATATGTTTAAAAGAGGCACTAAATTTGTTTTTTCACCCTGTTATTATTTCCCACTGAAGCCCCTCTGATATGTACCCAACACCTGCCTATATATGATGGTAAGAACCAAGCTCATAACAAATGTTTTTAAACAAAAACACGAATATAAATTTTTTCTACAGTTATAGATAAAGAGCCCATGTAAACTAACGGTGTCCATTATAAGTAAGCCACATATCGTAAACCATGAGATGGTAAATATGGATTTGTATAGCGGGGGGGGCACCACCATGGTACTAAAAAGGGATAGATAAACGGGGGTACCACCCAAAAGTGATAGCATTGAGAGGTACGAACAAAGAGTAGGATCAAACAATCAAATTGTGAGTGCTATCCAAGTAAGTGCACCGAGGTATCCTCACTCATTTCTCATATACACACACACACCATATTATATATATAGTATATATATATATATATATATATTATAATATATTATTAATATATTATATATATATTACTATCATACTATATATATATATATATATAATATTATTGATATATATATATATATATATAATATATGATATATATATATATATATATTAATATATATATATATAATATATTATATATACTATATATTAATATATATATTAATATATATTAGTTATATATATATATATATATATAGATATATATATATAATATATATATATATAAATAAATATAGGTAATATGTCATACTGAACACTATTATGGTATTAGGGGCCGAACAGATAAAAAAAAAGTTGGAGAATAACTTATTATATAAGGTATAAAAGTTAATAGCAACTAAAGCTAATAATCATATTCAGATCATCAGAAAGCAAAAATTATATTAAATATACCAACATTATCAGAATAATTAAAAGTAAGTAAAAAAATTAATTTAAAAATGAATAATAATAATATAAATAAAATAAATAATAAATATAATTAATAAAATAAATATTATATAATATAATATAATATAATAATAATTAAAAAGAAATATATGAAATACCGTACAATAATATATAAAGTTTATAATTATTTATTATTTGTATAAAATATTATTTTTAATTTAAAATTATATAATATATAATTAAATTACTATATTAATAAAATTATAATAATAAATAAAATTACTAATTAAATAATAATTATAAATTAATTAAATAATATTTAAATAATATAATAATATTAATTAGCCTCTTCTTTATAGTATAGTTATGGGAATAACCAATGTTAGAGATAGTATCACTATATGGGTACTGTCTATATAAGGTAATTAATTTTAAGATAAATACATAATTCATATTTTAATACTTTAAATGTCTCACAGATTAACACAGAGTTAATACACATAAAGCTATTATAATATTAATTAATAATATTATTATAAATATTATATATTATAATTTACTATATATATAAATTATCTATATATATAATATAGATAATTAATAAATTATATATATATGAATATAATATATAAATTATATATAATATATATTATATTATAAATATAATTAATATATATTATAACATACATTACATTTATTAAAGTTAATTAAATCAGATAGGTACCTTTTTTAGTTTACCAGTTTGGAGTAATAGTTTCGTTCATGATAATTCCTCACAGATATCTAGGCCTAACTTAAAAGATAAAATATTTACCTGGTACGTAGTAGATTTTTGTATGAATGATCTTGAGTTAAATACTAGTAGGTTATCACCACCCTTCCAGTTAGAACATAGTAAATTTAAATTTAAAATATTATGTTACTTCCATAATAATGATTATGTTATTCCTAGAGCTGTAGATAGAATGTGTATTTAAAGGCGAATATAATTTACTAATGCTTGGGTCTAGTAAGAATGATATGAAATATAAATAATTAAATAGCTAAATAGTTATCTATTGTCTACTGCTATTAAAATATAATAATAATAATTATTACATAAGGGGTTCCTGAATCTAGTGCGAAGAAGTCTCTCTTAATAATAAAGTGTGTAGAGTTGCCTTATGCAAATTCTGGTCAATAATAATTAATATATAATAATAATATTACTATATTTATATATTTATATAATAAAAATTTTTATGTAATAATATATAATTTTAATTTATAAAAATAACTAATATAAATTATATATATACACATACATATATATAATATAATATATATAGATATATTTATAAAATATATATATATTAATAATATAATATATATATAATATTTATATATATTATTATATAATATAAAATATAATAGTAGCTTATATATTATAATATATAATAAATATATATAAATATATAAAAATAGATCATATATAGGGAGCCTATGTATGATAGGAGTATATTATAATTTCTTTCGTCGAGAGAAGTGACAGTGTCAATTCTGAATAAGTTCGTACTTATATCGATTTTGACGGTTCTCTGCTATCTTTGTTAATATTACCAAGAGCTGTAGAAAGGGTGTCTATGCCAAGTTTATTTTAACTTATCTTGCCGAGAAGGGATATCATAATATATAACAGGATAAGCATAAAGAAGATAGTAGGAAAAATATTGATCAGAGCTATATTCTATCTTACTAATATCTAACAATTACCACACTAATAGTAAACGAAACTAATCAGTTAAAAATCCCTCTCTTAAATTTTAAAAAAATAATCAAAATAATTTTACAAATATTAACTTATCTTATTTTTAATTTACATAGAATTACATAATAGATATAAAGTAAAAAGAGTTATTTAATATATTTTGTGTGTTTAAGACTTGTGAACACTCTATTACGATTTCTAGCAATATATGTAAACGAATAGTTCGAGTACTATTTTAGCATCTAGTATGTCTAACTTTCTATTTAATGTGCTGTTGCACAGCTATTATGTTCCTGCTTATATTATCATCAAAATTAAATATATATTGAATTCGCTATTCTATTGTCTGTGGCAATTAGTCAGATTTACCATTTCGTTAATGTTCGCTTTGTATATATATTCGCTACTGTCTATCTGTTACTTTCTTCAGACAATACTTATTTACTATAAAAGTTCTACATATATTAGACTATTACTTACTAGCACATAAGTAACTATAATAATCTTATATGAGGAGCTGCTCGAATTACTTTGCGTAATTGTGATCAAAAAATGTGATCATCCAATTTATCAATTCCTATCTTAAGGCGTATACTTTTATCATAGTATTATCGACTCTTGCAGCGTTGGCAATCCTTAATTTTCTTAATATATGTTATACACTCTTTATACTCACTTTATATGAGTCTTCTAATGTAATACCTTTATAGATATCAATATGGGGAAAATATTTTATCTTTAATATTTGTGATGTAGTCTGTAAACCGGTAGATATTATAAAATATATATGTAATTACATAGATTTACACTATTTAAGTAATTATACTAATACAAATATGTGCTATTATATATGATAAATGTGAGCATATACTATACCTATATATATCACTATTACCTATACTATCACTATAAATATATCATAATCATTTAAATTTATGTATAATGTAGTATTATATAAATATAACTACTATTAGAGAAATAAGTGTAATGTTACCTAAAATGGTTAATTTAGGTAATATATTTTAATGAATATCTATTAAATATAAGTTATGTATACTAATACTAATACATATAATTTATACAATTCGCTAAAGATAGAATAATTTAGATAGAAAATGATATGCGAATATTAAATATGCGAATATAGATATACAATAAGGACATATCAGATAATATTAAGATACTCTTCTGCTATTATGTAAGGCTACTCATAATATATATGTAGTATACGAGTCTATATTAATCTATTAATAATTGGAACAAGTAAGCAGCATAAATGAGTCTACGCGAGTGTAATCCTTTCACACAAGAATGCACTTCCAGATAACACAGTCGCCGTGAAAGATAATATAGTAAGAAATGCTGTAAAGCTAGATACTCGAGACTTATTAATATCTAAATATATTGATGATGATAATGAATCGATTGATAAATACAATGATTTTTATCTGTATATACAAATACCTATCGTTATATAAAGCGGTCTTGTCAACTAATATATGATATAGACGAGAAATATAATATGAGAGTTCGTAACGTATTGAAATCTGATAATGTTGAGATTGCGCAGCACAGCAAGAGTTGAATTTATAGAAGATGAAGAATGAATATTAATAACAGATAAAAGTTTATATTTTTCGCATTGTTGTGAAAAATAACACGCAGACACGCTTGATAGCTAGCTCCTGAAGGCTGAAGTGTAGAATGATTACCATACATTAAAAGGTAAGAGAATTATGTAGTGAGAGCTACTGTCAGAAATAAAGGTTTAAATTTCATAGTCATCTCGCAAGAGCCAATAAAAGTTGTACTTTGAATTAGGAGCTGAAGAACTTCTATCTTATAGGATCTAATAATGAAGTATTTGGATGAAGTACACAACTGTTTATATTTAGAAGACTTGTTTATAAGAAGCTTGTATAGTCGTCATATTCACATACTCGTGTGAAGAGATTCGCGTAATTGCCTAGTCTCTTAATTATCGTTAGTCCTCAATATAATCAACTGCATGCTATATAGTAAAGACGATAGTTCTTAAGATTTATAAATGCGTTCGTATGATGTTATATAAGTGTATTTTAACTTATAAGCATATCCATAGTCTTTTGCTTCTTCGAAGTTGTTGGATGGTATCGGGGTTATCCCTAATAATTAGACGAACTAGTACCTAGTTATATATAAATATGGCCAACAAATAATCTTTTTGTATATCGTTGGTTGTCTGTTTGGCATATTTGCTGCAGACATCCTGTAGTTATCTACAGATTCTACTTGCTAGAGCTATTGCTGTTGACACGGTGTTCTATGAAAGAATACTGAGATTGGATGCTAGAAATTTGTAAGATTCACCATATACTTTGAGATTTGACTTTGAAATAGAATTCTAATGTTTACTTATTGTATCAGTGGTATTTAATTAGATACAATAAATAGCTTATTCATTTTACTAATTTCTAACAATTAACAATGTGAGAATAACTGTAGACGGTACATTTGAAAATTATATTACGGTATAAGGATACCTTGAAAAGTTGAATGGATCATGTAAGTTTCTGAATACATATAATTAAATTATGAAGATGAGAATAGAAAGTTTGTATAACGCGATTTAATTAATGTTTCAGTTATTGAAAGTTATCTATATTTTATGTAGATATATGTATTTTATTAAAGTATTATTAAAATTGTATTATATTATACTTTTTCCTCTTGTTTTACTTGTTTTAATTTGGAATGAGCGCTGATAATTATCGTATAAGCTTGTAGTATAGTAGTATAGTTTTTCCTCCGGATATATATTACATCAATTAGAAATGCCACTTACGTTCGAGAAAAATTAAAAAATCTTATTACTTGATTTGAAATGGATTATCCTTACTTTTATATTAAGCTAGTAAATATATATTTAATGAATATAGTATAATAGTATATTAATACAATTTTTAAGATATGTATTTATTATATTCACATATATATATATATACCTATAATATTGATGCATTATCATAATAATATAATATACAGATAATTTCTTTGACTATAATTTTCTAAATCTTCACTATTACTACCTTCATCTTTTCTCCATCTTCTTCTCTATCTTACTTATTTACTCATATCTTTATTATGTCATATTAACTATTCCAATTATGACAATTAATTCGTTGACTAATCATACTCTTCTTGAAGAAATCAATATATCAATATTTTAGTTTTCCTTGTTTTAGAAGGTAGTTCCTCCTATTTACCGAAATTTGTTTTTCTTGACGTTTTCTGTGACCAACTTCACGATCCTGCTTCCTGAATTAGACAATATTAATCTTTCTGGCCTGTCTGTCCCTTTTTATTTCATAAAGAGGGAATTTACGAGATTTCTGAATAGTATATTATGATTCGGAAGAACTGTTGATTTTTATTCTATAAAGGATAAATAAAGAATGTTACGGTGTTTGTGTAAAAGAGCATAAATCTTGTTGATAGATAGAGAGGTCCGAATTTTATATTTCATTCAATATCTGTTTTACTAAGAAAATATTTGATCATAAAAGTTAGCAATTAATAGTATTTACAGTAATCTCGATATTCAAATTCATACTAACCTTAATTTAAGCATAGTAGATTTTAGTACAAAAATAGAGTAAAGCAAAATATAGTTCTTCTTAAGCCCTAAAACATTCATTTCTCGGGTATTTCTGATTATCATAGAAACTTACTCCACTTCATAGGTACGGAAACAAACAGTTCAAAACATTTATAAACTAATATTTCTCCCCTGTGAACTAAGTGTGCGCAAACATTTGTCACATATAATAAGTAAAATAATGTTAATAAAACTAACATGTTAATTATCAATCCAAATAGAAAGTTTATTTATAAATAATAAATCCTAATATAGATTGATAAAGATTTTTTTTCAATAATTTTTTAAATAATTCACCTTATCTATACACATGAAATTTTAGAGCGTTTATAATTTCAGGGGATAGACTTTTAATTAATAGAAGAAAAAAATAAAACTCTACACTAAGACAACCGATTTGCATCTTATTCAATTATAATAATAAAATTATATCTTCCAATTTCAATTTTAAATATTGAGTACAAAGAGTTTAGGCAGTTGATATATCACTAAGTTGGTATGCAAATAATAATATTAATATATATAATGATTACATCATCAAGGCTAAGTTTAATCTTATTTTGTCTCCGTTACTACTCGTCACAATTTCAACACTTATTACGTCGTTAAATGTTGATCATTGCTGTATTCAAAAGTCTTATGTGATTAAGCTTTTAACGTATACCCAATTGCAATATACACGTACTTTTGACGACGTAAATTATTTATAATTAATTAAAATGTTTCCAAGTTCTTCAGTATTCTGAAGAATGTTCAGAACTTCTTCATATCATTCCCGTTTTAAAAATAAACCTACTCCCTGCCTTTTTTTCTCCAAATTCTTTAAAACACTTCGCAAAGTACTTGATACTTTTATTACATTTTAATTTTTGAATTTTTTACTATATCATATAATTATATATGATATCAAATAGAGGATAGAAATCTTTAAATTTTAATGTATTTATAAGGTAAATAGTTAAATATTTTAAATTTTTCAACTTTAGCGTACAATATATAACACTAGTGAAGGCGCTCATAAATTAATAATCTAAATTATTTCTCACTCTCCAGTCTCTCTCTCACTGGAGCATAGAGCGACTGGAGAGTGAGACAATAATATAGTTAAAATAGTATTAATTTGGACATCTGTTGATAACTTGACAATATGGAAAAAAATATTAAAGTAAAGAATCTATTAAATCCAATACCAAAGAATAGAGCAGAGTAGAAGTGAGTTAAGTAGTCTAAAGCTCTGCTAATGTTATATTTCACCAAATATTATTCCCCCGTAAAATGTTATATTTATAGTAGTTAATTCTTGTATATAAATATGTGGTTAACCGGAAATATTTATTTAATATTTTTTATATTACAATTTTATTCCTAGATAAAGTCCACTCAACTGTGCCAAAATCTCCTTTATTTATCACAAGTCAAAAACCCCTATTAATCAAGCATGCCGCTCAGGTTAAACGACCATACCTTACAAGATTTCTGAAGAGCAACTTTTTACAACAGTAAAGAACAATAATTAAATAATAAAAATTTTTTTACTAATAAATAATATAAATTATAACAGCGCATAATATATATAATAATATATAATTATAAATATATATAATCATAAATTATATCAATATATAATAAATATATAATAATATATATAATTTAAATATTATAATTAATATTATTAATATTATAATATAATAATAATAATTAAATTATTATTATACTACTATAATAATAAATTAATTATAATAATTAAGTATATTAATATTATATTAATAATATACTATATTAATAAATACTTATAAATACTATTTAATAATAACTGACATAAAAGTTTTACTTTTTGTGAACTTAATAAATCTGATTGGCTGACGTGGCTAGTAATATTGATCCGGCTTACGCCGCTAAATTCATGCTAATTAGCGAATTGATAATATATAAACTAAGCCGTATAAATAATTGACTTAATACTAATACTCATGTCCATGTAGTTATATAATATTATATTAATTCTATATATATATTAATATTAAATAATTAAATATAATATATATAATATATTAAAATAGATATATTAAATATAGTTAAAATAGTAATATATACATATATAACATATTTTAAATAATATATATATCAATATATAACTATATAATATATATATATATATTTATATATATTATTATATATATATATATAGATATATATACTAATATATATGATATTAATAAAATAATATATCATAGGTATAAGTTATATAAAATATTATTAAAATTATGAAATATAATATAATTACCTGAGTCCTGTAGGAATATAGCTAAGTATAAATTATAACATTTGACTGGCGGAGATAGCCATTATTGGATATATATTTTTAATATAAATTGTCATAATAATTTTGACAACAATAATAACGATAGGAATTGTAATTTACAGAGTGTTTTTTAATCCTACACTAATTTTCTGTGTATATTTTTTATAGTACACGCAAAGTTGTATCAATATAATTATAGCATGATATACAATATTTCTACTAAATGTCATTTGTTACCAATTCTCAAAATAGTATTGTAGTGCAGTAGTAGTGTCGACGTATCTGCAACAAGACAGAGTTTTGTAGTAATAGATCTATTGTAGAATTAGTAGTTAATTTTCACGTTCAGAGTTTAGCAAGTAAGTTTCCTATAGTACTTTCACCGAAGGATTAGTATGTGAGTTTAGTGGTAGTTGACGATTAGCAATGTTGTTACAACCTCAATATATTATTTGTCTTAATAAATATCAAGAGATTGAGAATGATCTTAATAATTTAAGGTATTATCTAGCTGATTTTATCCCTGTCCAGTGTATCTTTAAGGTGAAACTAAGACGCTATAAATAATATCACGTATGAGTATTTAGCGATAGTTTCATTAGAAAGTGATCAAAGTCATTAGATGCAAATTTAGTTATGTGAGTTGAGGATTAGTCCACGGAAACCAGGTGCGGAGCGATGGGAAACTGAGATAGTAATCCTAATACTTGCACAAGTGTAAGTCGAAACTAATTAAATTACTAGAATAATGAGCTTTATTTTATGAATGATTAGCTAGCAAACTCTGTGATAATTCTAAATCTCTAGAACAAGTTTTGACCGTGAGATATTAGAAGTAACATGGAAATAATGACAATGCCGTCACATAATTGCGATGATGCGTCAATATAGGCGTGATCTTCGCAATTATTGAATGTGAAATCAAAAGTTAATAGTAATATCTATTTACACCAACTATTGGGCTTCAGGAGTACAGGTATCACGAAGAGTGAAATAATCACATACTCTAAAAGTTATGCTCTCCTTGAAAAAGATAAGAGATGATCGAGCAATATGTAACATGAGAAAATAGCTGATCCCAATGTCGTTGACTCAGAACAGTGGACCCTGTTAACTTGGTACTGGGCTTTGTCGATCTGAACTTAGTTGAATGCATTCATCAAGAAGCAACCGCCAATAGAGGCTATTAGATGCTGGATACAAAGCCTTTCGTCCAAGATATATAGAGCTAGACGTACAACTTATAGATATATGAGATTGATCTGTCATCTTGTAATGCGTGCTTGTGTGCTTCTATGTACTCTAGTATTGTCTATCTTGTGATCTTGTTCTGTAACTGACTGATTCACCATGTGTGAGCAGTGTATAGTAGTTATTTGCATGTATACTATAAAGTTCTATATCATCAGCTGCTGAGTAAGATATGAGCTGATTTGGTTATATAAAAATCGCGGCTAGATAAGCATCTGAGTATGGTGAATATTCTGAGTCCTTTTTTATTGACTGTAAGATTGTCATACTGCATCTTGATTGGTTTTATATATGTCATGTTATAGTGTCTTTGTTTTATCTTAATTTGTATCTTTACTTTAATGTCGACTCATGTCTTTTTCTTACATGACTTTTTACTACTACTGTGAGCTTTCCAAGGAGATTGTGTATTAGAATAATAATTAAATTATGTCCAGATTGTATTTCTGAATAGAATAACACAGATGAGAGTTGCTAATGTCGCATACTGCGTATCTATGATCGTGTTGAGGCCAGAGCGGCTGAAGGAAAGCGATCTATTAGAATGAGCGAAGTATTATAAACTACGCAATAGCGCTCGAAGAGACGGTAAAATTTCCACAGAAAATCATGTGATGTGTGGGGTTGCCACTCTATACACTATGAATCATGCACCGAGAGGTCGGATAATTGAGGAGATGATGTTGAAGGCACCATGTACAACCAGCAAGAGTGAAGTATAGTACTTGTACTAATCTCAAACGTTTCCGATGTACTACCGTCCAAATTTGCAGAGGATGTGAGGTTGGCGTATAGAATCTCTTGTATTATTGGCAATCAGAGAGGCTCCGCCCATCGTGTCCATTCAGACTAGAGTAACTCTGCTAGTAAAACGAGGAGTGCGTCGGCTATCTATGAGATAAATGTCGGTAGACTGGTACTTCCATGTCCTCTGATAATTGTTCATTGCTTGCTGAGCTGTATTGTGAACTCCTAGTTGTGATGATTTGGTATAATGATCACGTGTTGAAAAGTATGGAGTGCAAGTACACATGTTTCTAGCTACATTAATCGACTCTAAATGTAATATAACTCTGATTTGTATAGATACTTCAAATTATTTGCATTATTGTGTGTTTGGTTATTGTTCAATCCTGATTAAATATGTTAAAAATTCCTGAATTAGTTTAATGTTAAGTTGTTCAGAACTTAATTTAACTCATGGCCCTAGTCGCTACTCTGTTAAAGATGCGACTTTCAGTGGTTGTTAGTGCATAAAGTAGACTCACCGTAAATGGAACAAGTACTTAATAACTACCTTTCTCTAGGTATATTCTTCTATTAGTTATAAGTATTGTATATATTTCGATAGATAAAGGTTCGAACCAAAATTGACCGCGATAAACTAATGGCATCATGTATATCAAAGAAAAATGATTCTATATAATTGTAATAATTATTTAGCATATATCCATAATTAATATATAGTGATGCACCTCATACCCTTACCCCGTGATTGTAATATACCTCACTCTCGACTATCCTATTGACTAAATAGAAGTAGCGTATTAAGAATGGAAGAGAGATATATATGAGAAAGTGGTGAATAGGTATTGTGATGCATCTTATTAATGAATTTTATTTATTTTTTTTTTTTGTTTCTTTTATAACTTGCTCCCTTTGGAGTTATTATGACACCTTGTGTGAGTTATTACACTCTACTCATTTAAGCCGGAGAATGTCATATAGACCCTTGCTGCCAAATAGATATTATTTTCGAAAATTCTCGTTGCTCATCTTCCCTACTACATCCTTCATTTCTCACAAATTTAAACACCCTTTTCTTTATGTACCCCTCGCTACTCCGCGTGCGTTCCATATAATAGGCCTGAATTCTAGTTCCATACTCAATCACTTCCTTTTTCGCCGCCCCCCTCACTCCTCTCTCTAATCTCTTCGTTGTTAGCCACACTTCTTTCATGCTTTAAATCAAATAGGATATCAAATGGCCTATCCTATAACATAGACATCTACAAATCTATCTAGCTTATCTGCTTCTTGCAGCCTTATAGTACTGTTTATCCTACACACGTTGGTATATTATTTTTACTATTAACTTCAACCACTGATCCGTCTTTCTAGTTATTGAGCCTTATTAGCTAATCACGCTATCACAGTATAAGCATATGACTTCACGTATACAATAGGTCGCTATTATTCTGTCTACCATAATATTTCTCTCACTAAAATAACTAGTTGCGAATATGAGTATATATAACTTTATTCACAAAACTAGCTACCCCGTTATTACTAGCTCTCCACTATCCCCTCCAATATAATATTACATAAAGCTACTGAGCGAGAGACTCAGACAATGTCTCGGTAAAAAAGACCAACACGTCGGATCGCAACGTTACACGTCTCGGGTTTTGAAACCGTATTGTAGGGATGTAAACGTCACATGGACTAAACAGGATCAACAAATATAACCTGTCACCAGGTCAGATTCCGCACTAGTACAGATGTTAGTGTCAAGATGATTCATTAAACACGTCACTGCTGAGAGCTGAAATTTTAAACACATCAGGACGTTATTATTATGTTAATAATACAACAAGATGTCGCAACATTCAACAACGGAACGTAAAAAGGCAAAGAAGTCACAAAGATTTTAACGTTAGTTGCTTATATGACGCCGTCACATTCAATTGAGGACAAATAAAAGATACAGAAAACTAGTATTTAGGAAAACAAGTAAGGATGCGGACTTGCTTCAAACACACACAAAAGAAATAGAACAGACTGTTCGTACTTTCACTGCAGAGACAGTTATGTAGTATTTCATATCGCAATAAAAACAGTTGTTTGGAAAAGAGTGAGTTGTTCTACTAAAAAAAATTTATAAATGCAGGCAAGTTTAAAAATAATAATTTCATAACATATTAATTACATAATGTGCTTGAACAGAACATCAGAAAAAAATCATAATTTTTTATCTTTCTTTATGCATATTTATATATTACTTCTTTACGGTCTTTGGCTCAGGACGCTTTGCTAGTCATCCTTTAATTAAATAATATCAACATAAAGATGAGATATTGCCCAATATTGTGCTATAGCAATTTCGTCATTTAATATTTTATATTGTATTCCATTTATTAGTTAGTTAAATGTTTGTTTTTTTTTTTTTTTTGTTTGTATTGCAAGTTTTGTATGTTTGTTAGTATGATGATAGTTAGTTATTATTTATAATAGTTTGATGTAATCTTAGAGAATCATGTGATTATTGTTGGTAAACCGGTTGTTGTTATGAATAATTAATTATAGCTATTGTTGAATATTTTGATTGTTGTATAAATTTAGTATTATATATGCTCGCTCAACAAATATAAAAAGTTGAATTATATGTGTTTTGATGTGTGTTGAAAACAGTTTATTATTATAGTAAATTAAAATAATGTTTAAGTTTTTGTTGAGTAGTATAGCTTAAGTGTATATGAAAGTTGTATATGCGTTGAAATGGAAAGCTTTTGCTGATTTCAAAACTCACTTCAATTAATTACAAATAATAAATACCAACATTAAAAATAATGTGCATAATGATCAGTTTCTAAAAATAAAGAATTAGCAACTGTCCTCTTTATAACAAGCAAATATGAGAGTTATCATTTATTTAATAACAACTAAAATTTCTTTAATTTCATACTGAATAAAAACAATTAATCATGGTAAACAAAAATACATTATATACTCGTATTCTATCTCTTCTAAGTAACAAATAAAATGGTAAATACACACACAAAACCTGATAACAAAAAAACTAATGAATCATAGCATACTACACATAAATAAATTGAGTAATTCAGGTGTATATACTAATAGTATAATATTATATAATTTAAATGTTATTTTCATCACAACATAATTTACACAATAAATGTTCTGTCACACCATCCTATTATAATATTACACCAACTGATTGTATAAACTTACGAACTAGTTAAAACAACACTATACGTAGACAATATTAATACGTAGTAAAGATACTGAAATTATATGCTTAACAACAATTAAATAAATTCTGCTTATAATTAAGTACGTAGTTAGTACACTTCACCTTATATACAGTGAAATGAGAATATCCTTTTAAACATCGTCATTGTTACATTGTTACATGATGACCCTTAAATTAACATGATTTTATCATAATTGGAACAAAAAAGCAAAAGTATTCCTTAAAAATTATTTGACCTCTTATATATTCATAGCTATTAGTCTTAACTTTATATATATATCTTATATACTCACTAACTACAGTATGTTACTTGACAATCTGTCAATAAGACTAAGGTTTTAGGCTTACTTTTACTATGCCTCTTCTATAGGACGCTTTATTTCACATTCCTTTTCTAATATGTCTAGATTTCTTTGAGCTTTTTCACTAGTATAGTATAAATATGGCTCAATTTTCTTATGATATTATCCCACATGTGGCGATTTTCTCTCTCAGCTTATTTTATGTATGGAGCACGCTTTCTTATACGCTATTTTACTCATATAACTATATATATATATAAATAATATATATAGCTTTTCTTTATGAGGAATATTTTCCTTCAATACTATTACACTTATTCACGCTTCAATTTATCTTATTACCATATCACACTTAATAACCGCAGCCTTATTTTTATGATGCATGTACATAATATACTATTTTATTATTATATTTTTATCACCTTTCAACTAACATATTACCAGTAATATATATCACCTCTAATCATTCGTGTTGGCGACCTACCACCGTTTCGGTTGTCTAGTGGGTGCGTTAGTATATATATATGAGGGGATAGCGCAAATTATATGGTAATAGCAAGTATATCATTATATGTGTAACTCAGTGCTCCAACCACTACTGAGCTCATATGTCCACACGGTGCGGCATGACATCTTTTCACAACTATCTGGACGTTGACACTATAGTATGCACGTAGTGATACTAGTGTCACAATCAATACATATTAGTAACACTATTTGGTTGCTAGGTTGCTAAGTGTCACTAGACAAACTATTACTCATACCACGACTTTTGTTGATTGCTTGCACGTGCTAGGATGCTCGAGTGGTACGCTTTACCCTATTAGTGATATTAGTATTATACCGTGATGATGTACGCGGTTGCCCACACCATATTTCTAGTTTGCTCTCACTTCAACCTGTTATTCACTCACTACACTAACATCTCTTTTACTGTAATTTTACAACATAAGTTTTATCTCTTTTCTATCTCTTACCCCCTACACTAACTTCGCTTATTTTTTCGTTACGATCCTCAACACATTGTAACAATTTCAGTAATACTATAACCCAATAACTATACATACCCACCCATACGTCTAACTAATACCATACCTAATCACTCTCAATCAACATATACCCTACACATACTATAAAGTATACTTCATATATCTAAACCTCAAAATATAAGTTACCTCCACAATACTCAATCAAATGAGTCATTATATACCCCTCACACTATAAGTCTATATCCCCCATATCATTAACACCACCTAATCATTATACTATATATAATAACTAGCACCACTAGTCTAACTCCATACACTCACTACAACGTCCTATATCACAATCACCCTCACATAACTCTCACACCATAAATATACTACGTTACTATCTCACATACTAACTACTCCAACCACCATACAATACTCCTACTCACTAATATCAACTACATCAACACCACTAACCCATACCCAAAGTCATAATATCCCACACACACTAACCAAGTATAACACACACAGCTAGTCGGAGAGTATTCAGTCTCAGCCTCATGCTGGCTATGTCTTTTGCGTATTCACTACTCTAATCTAACTGATACTGAATAAAAAACGTCTCGGAAGAACAGTTGTCCTATACTATGACGATAAATCCAACATCAATTCTATTTATGCTATAAATGTCTACGGGTTCGCACTCACGTTTTACTCTCTATCCTAGTTATCACATTCGTAATACATAATGTTTACGCTATATACTATGGAATCAGTTATTACTATGCACACGATACCCATTCAGGTTCTATAATACCTAAGCCTTTAGATCGACCTCCATTAATTCGTACATATATATATATATATATATAATATTTAGTATACATATATTAATAATATTATAATTATTATTACTATACTTATATCATATATACTCTATTGATATCTTATACTACTATCTCTATCTATAATATATTATCATACTAATATATATACTATATATATATACTATATATATTCATTAATATATATAAATATAATATACTCTCAATAAATATAAATATTATCAAATATTAACAAATATAAATATCTTATAATAATTAATATCATAATTATCATCATCATATTACTACATTAATATATTATACTTTAATTAAATTATCTATCTTATAGCTACGTCGGCTATATGCTTTTAATAATTCTATGCTATAATATTAAATAATATTAATATATCATACTAAATTATATATATATATTAAATACATTCATATTTAATATCATTATATCTAATATATATATATTGGTAATATATAAAATATATTAACTATATATAAATATTAATCTTTATAATATTATATACTAATATTACTAATATATATAATTACTATAACTATACTATATTATATCATACTCTCATATAATATTTATATATATAAAATAATAATATATAATAATATTATATCATCATATCTCATTTATACTATATATATATAATATATCTCATATACTATATAAACAACGGAATAATACTCAATTATCTATATATAATATATAATAATATAATATCATTAAATATATAATATTAATATAAATCTCTATAATATTAATAATTATATTATCATATATATATCTAATAATATTATTATATATATATATCTTCCTTAATTTCTTATAATTATAATCTTAATCTTAATCTATATATAGTATATCATATATTCAACATATAATTAATAAAGAAATAATATCGATTATTATATAATTAGTAATATACATAATATATAATCTTCCCATTTAATTAATGAGAGGTTTTCATATTATATTTATTTATTACATATTTATTAATTTCTATCTTGCTGGATCTAAATATTAATCTATATAAACTACCACTCCCATCATTTGTTGATTTCACTTTATATCTATACTTAATCAGTATATTAATATATAATATATAGTCTATATAAACTAATATATAATATAATATATCTATCTCTACTATATTATTAAATATTACTCTCTAAAGTAACGTTAAAGGGAGGGCTTACTTTGGAAATAACACACTATATGATAGCTCTCACTACTCACCTACTTTATTGACACACTTTTTTTTTATGTAACCCCTACTCTCATTTTTATTAGTCGACATTTTCAACACCAGTAATCAATTTAACAACCTTTTTTGGACTCACTAGCTATCACTTATTATATTTGACAATTATAGCCTTATTGAGACACTATGAGTGATGACACCCTACCCTATAAATTTTTATGAAAGCCCCCCAACTTTATTTTAGACCCTTCATTTTATTATTAGCACTACCTACATTTTGATTATGGGACTACCTATTAATTTCCTACTTGAGTATCTACCTATCTAACTTATTTGCCCCTCATTTACACGCTACGGGTGCGCCCACCTCGGTAGTACGCTCACACCAAACGTATTTACCGTCACCCCCCATTATATTTTAATAACGCCCGTAAATACCTATTTGAGTCTATTCAATCTGATAGTCCCATTGATAGCCTCACTCGTTATAATATATTTTAAACCCTCATTTTATTAAGAGTATATTATTAGGTCTTAGCACTTATTTTTATGTAATGTCTGGATAAAACTTTGACCTTCTCACCACAACGCTTAGTTAAATATATATATATAACCTGGTATCTCACATATAATTGGCCCACACACACTATATTGAACTTTATTTTCTATCTACTTTACTTATCAAGTAGCATAGTACCTACTTTCTTATAACGTATCTATATCAATCACCTGTATTATATAACCCTTGAATCATTTAATACTAGGTATCTTTATCAATAAATTATGCCCCTAATATATTATCCCCTATTGAGTATATATATTCAACTATTTATGTCACCCACGATCACCCATTTTATTTATATTGTACCCAAATCGTGAGTTATATACTACCTATATATATACTTCATTTATCTAGTTACCTATTAAAATAACTTATAGCTATTACGCAAATATCTATAACATGACTCTATATATTACTACACTGAACTTATCATACACACTAACACCACCACACCAACAATCACACCCCCCCACCCCTAACCCCCCATAACATACCCCACACCCCCTTATATCACATTAATCATTTTCACTCATATGAATCCAACTCATCTTACATTCACTAACTTAACTACTTCACTATTAATTACTATACTACACTTAACAAGTACAATCAAAATACACACATTATATAACGACCAAATCCGTTGTGAGTCCTTCCTAACGGTCAAATTTTTTGACCCCCTAATATTTTTACGCCATCTATATACACTAATTTCGTGACAAGTCACTAATTTCTATATATTGTAACCTACCCCCCTTATATATTGATCCCCCTTATATACATATTCCCTCAGGGTATATGAGCATTAATATATTAATTTAGATCAAATCCCTCTCCTAATAATCATCATATTTCAGGGGCGTATAACCAGTAGGGTAGGCAGCGGTAGGTAGCTTCCTACCCATCAATTTTTGATGTCTTCTTTAACCTAAAAATAATTTAACAAATCATAAAATATTCTTTATACAATCAAAAAATATACTATCTTCATTTTATTTTATATTATTTTTCTATGCTATATGGATATCATTTGAATTTATGTC
>JABUQX010077669.1:7500-45239 GCA_015478945.1 Trachelipus rathkii | reverse complement strand
GCAGTTTAACCTTAATATGGTGAGACTTTAAGTATCCCATATTTTTCAATCAGTTAAAAGAAAACGTTTTTATGATAACTATTGTATCTTTTAGGATCCAGGAAGAAAAATCCAATAAAACTTAGTTTTTTTGTTTTTTGTTTTTGGTGGGGGAGGGGGATTTTTTTATTTTTTGCTTCTTCCACAGATCTTCTAATAAAATCTTTAATTTTCAAGATAATTCAATGCTTTTTGCGCTACAATACTCCAATTTAGTGTAGTAATAAATTTCTCTTAGACAGCTTATTTCAAAATATTTAAAAAAATTATTTTTTTGACAATTAAGTATTAAGTACATTCAAAATTTTTGAAGAAAAACGATCAAGAATGGATGACACCACCTTACATTATATCAAAACATTGAATATAAACATCAATCTGTTTGTGTTAATATATAAGGTTGGTTCCAAATTTGAAGCTCCTTAACCTGTTAGTGTTTTTTTAATAAATTTTTTTGTGACCTCATGCAAGAAAAAAATGAAGTGTTAGAAAAACAGGAATAAACATTTGGAAATATTATTTCTTTTTTTAGACAGCAAAACACCTATGTTGTCATATATATATATATATATATATATATATATATATATATATATATATATATATAAACACATATATATATATATAGATAAAAAAATAATATTATATAAATATATATATATATATATATATATATATATATATATATATATATATATATATATATATATATATATATATATATATATATATATATATATATATATATATATATATATATATATTATAGTATATATATATATATATATATATATATATATATATATATATATATATATATATATATATATATATATATATATATATATATATATATATATATATAGAGTAATGAATTTTTTGGGATAATTGAATGATGTTCTGATGGGGTGAGAGAGCTTCAGACTGATAGTGCTGGGGACCTGAATTTGTTGATAGGTGATCAAAAAAAGGGATGGTATAACAGGTGGTTTTGGGTAAGGAGAAAATGAGAATAGCAGAAGGGTGATTGATTTCTGAAGAGAGAGGTATGTGTGTAAGTAATACTTTCTTTTAAAACACAAGAGTATCCATAAGTATACTAGAGTTATTGGAAATGGCATCTAAGTGAAAAGTATGATTGATTTTGTTGGTGAAGGAGATAGTTAAAGTATGTGTTGGATGTTAAATCAGTGAGGGGTTTAGAATAGATTATCGGATCATTATGTTGTTCTATGTAAAAATTGCTAGTGGGGGCTTGATGGAGAGGAAGGTGATACTGAAGAAGTAGGTAAAATTAAGAGGAGAAGTTAAGTGAACAAGACAATAAGGGATAAGTATGTAAGAGCGCTCGCTAGTAAATGGTTGAATGTGAACAAGTTGATACTGAACAAATCTGGGGCAATGAAGGAAGCAATTGTTAGTAGTGCAAAGAAGTGTGTGGATGTGCTGAAGTAGGAAGTAAGAATGTTAACAGCGAATGGTGGAATGAAGAGGTGATGAAAGCGGTTAAAGGTAAAAAAGAAGCGTGGGTTGAATTGTACTAAAATCAAATGATGAAGTTTCAAAGAAAGATGCTTGAATTATATAAGGAGGAAAAAGAAATACTAAAAGGTGCATACGTAGGAGAAAACAAAGAAGTAAATGAACAGTTTGGAAGGAGGATGAATGAGGACATATAAATAGGAAGCTCTTCTGGATGGAAGCGCGATAGGTTAAGAATGAGAATAAGGGGAATCTGTTAGAATAATGAATAGGATGGTGCTTTGTAACTGATGAAATGGTTGTGAGGGGAGTGTGGAAAGAACACTTCGAAAATATGCACAATATTAACATTTATATATGATGAGGTGGTAGTGAATGTGTGTGGGTTTGATGGTACAAGAAGGAATAGGTATTTTGGGGATGAGGTTATTGAATAAGGAGGAGGTAATGGGTAGAGGAGAAAGTTGAAGAATGGTAATCTGCAGGTATAGATGAATTACTAGTGAAATGACTGCTGAGCGGAGGTGGAGAGGTAGGGATTGATTTGGAAGCTGTGTAATAAAGGCCTGATGGAGGGTATAGTTCCAAGGATTGAGGAGAGTGGTAATAGTACCCCATATATAAGGGTAAGGGAGATAAGGGGAACTGCAGGAAATTATAGGGGAATAAGTTTTATTGAGTGTTGTAGGGAAGGTATGAGCTGGTATTTTAGTCGAAAGATCCGAGGGATTGGAGGGACTGATTGGTGAAGAACAAGGTGTGTTTAGGGAGTGGTAGGATGTGGATCAAATCTTTACATTGAAAACAAATGATTGAGAAAATGAGGAGAAGAAGAATAAATTATTTGGGCTTTATGGATTTACAACAGGCGTATGATAGGGTTAATAGGGAAGCTTTATGGCAGGTATTAGTGATATATGGTGTTGGTGGTAGGCTCTCTGAATGGAACCAAAAGTATATGATGATAGTGAAGCGTGTGTAAGAATAAATGGAGTCAATGGTGATTATTTAGATTAATAGCGGAGTGAGACAGGGTTGTTATATCTCCTGGTTATTCAATTTGTATATGGATGTGCTTATGAAAGAATTAGGTGGGGATGGCATGATATGGTGTTAGAATGATGGAGAATGGAGATGAGTGGAGGTGTCACCTATTATATGCGGATGATTTGGTTCTGTGGGACAATCTGGAAGAGAGTTTGAGAGGATTGGTAGAGAGATTACAGGGTATGTAATGAGAGGTTTGAAAGTAAACGAGATAAGAGTAAGGCAGGTCAGTAGTGAGGATATCCTCAGTGTGAAGTTATGTTAGATGGTGAGCAGCTGAGCAAGTGTCTGAGTTTAAATATTTAGGTATGTGTTGGATGAGAAGGGAACTGATGATGCAGAGTGTAGCAGGAAAGTTGTGAATGGCAGGAAGGTGGCTGGTGCAATTAAATTGTTGGTGAATGTAAAGGGACTAAGTCTTGAGTGCGCTAGAGTCTTACATGAGGGCATGTTGTTACCGTGTTATTGTATAGTGAGAAACTATGGTCTGGAAGAAGTATAGACTAAAGTTCAATGTTCAGATGGACAATCTTAGGGGCAGCTAGGTGCAGGTTAATTAATAAAATGAGGAATGAACTTATTAGAGAGATGTGTGGTGTGGAGAGTAAAATGAGAATAAATGAAAGTATGTTGAGATGGTTTGGTCATGTAAAAGGGATGAATGATAGTCAGTTGGCTAGATTGGATGTATAGTGGCGAGTGTGTTGGGAACTCGACCGGCTGGGACCGAAGAGAAAGTGGATTAGTCAGTATACGTAATGTCTGAAGGAGAGAAAATGTGAGTTTGCAGAGGCGAGAAGAAAGGTGTATAACAGGAGGAATGTCGGGGGATTGTGAGGGTATGGTTGTGGCTCACCTGGGCCAAGTATTTAGAACCCTTACACTGACGATCTACCATAGTGATGGTCCATCGCTGTCCCATGAAGCCAGGTGGATTTTCTGACCGCGAAGAGTTCTCACAATTAATGGTACCGAGGGGCTGTAAGGTTGGCTTTTTCGCACTTATGTCATGCTCTTTCTTACTGCTTTTCTTTCCAATGCTCGTCACGCACCTTACCCCATTCTTGGAAAATAAAGGAAGATAAAGAAAGAAAGAATATATATATATATATATATATATATATATATATATATATATATATATATATAATATATATATATATATATATATATATATAAGGGTTGTTCAAATAGTATCTGGATTACATGTATACGTTTGTGTAAAATGCATGTATGAAAATATAGGTAAGTGCATCATGTGCGTACATGTCCATGCAAGCTATCAAGCGGATACAAGTCACTGATGTGGGTCAGTCCTCATTGGGAAAGCACTGTGATAAGACGTGTGTTGAAGCCTTGGCGATTTTGAAAATGTGTGAAAATAACGAGCAACGTGTTTGCATTAAATTTTGTTTTATGATCGGGAAAACAGCAAGTGAAACGTTTACACTATTGAAACCGGCTTACGGAGATGAAGCAATGGGTCGGCAACAGGTATTTGAATGGTTAAAACGGTTTAAAGCCGGATGAGTTTCTTGTGAAAGTGATGCATGCTGGGTACTCCCGGCAACGTCACGCAATGATGACACGGTGGCAAGCGTTCGTGCAATAATACGAGGAGTGTGGCATTTCTATTGGCTCATGTGACACCATCTTGACCTGTGATTTGAAGTTGAGACGTGTGGCAGCGAAGCTCATACCTTGCCTCCTAACGGAGGATCAAAAGGATCAACGCGTGATGCTTGCGTCCGATCTTTTCCAGCGATCCACCGATGATACTGACTTTATGAGGAACATTATAACAGGTGATGAGTCGTGGGTGTACGGGTACGACCCAGAAACAAAACAACAATCATCCCAGTGGAAAACACCAACATCCCCCACACCAAAGAATGCACGACAGGTTCGTACCAGCATCACAGTGTCGCTGTTGGTATTTTTTGATATCGAAGGTATTGTGCATCATGAGTATGCATCACCAGGGCAAACCGTTACTAAGGAGTTCTAACTGGATGTTTTGAGGAAATTGAGAGAAGCTATTAGAAAAAAACGTCCGATGTTATGGGACTCAGGTGCCTGGATGGTTCATCATGATGTTGCACCCGCACACACTGCCAATGTTGTGCAATAGTATTAAGCTTAACATGTACAACACAGGTGCCACATCCTCCATACTCGCCCGATATGGCACCATGTGACTTTTTCCTATTTCCTCAACGCAAGCGGACTCTAAAAAGAAAACAATTTGATGTCATGACCATTCAGCAGAATTCGACGAAGCAACTTCAGGCCATTCCGAAGAATGACTTCCAGAAATTTTTCCATCAATGGCAGGAACGTTGGGCAAAGTTATTGCAAAAGGTTCTTATTTTGAAGGGGACTAAGCCTCTTAACCTGTATGCCTATATTTTCCATGTAATAAATGTAATCCAGATACTTTTTGAACTCTCGTATTATATATATATATATATATATATATATATAGTTATATATATATATATATATATATATATATATATATATATATATATATATATATATATATATATATATATATATATATATATATATATATATATATATATATTATATATATATTAGTGATGATCGATGATGAAATTTTATTATGATATGTTTTATATGTTTGTGCATATTTTAAAAATTTCGTTCTTTCTTCTCTCATATATATATATATATATATATATAGTATATATATATATATATATATATATATATATATATATATATATATACATATTTATATATTTATATATATTTAAGATATATATATATATATATATATATATATATATATATATATTATAACGCCTCAATAACCACCCTCATGTTTTTTTTATTTCCCTTTTCAGCCAGATTCTGAATTGATATAAGTATCCAAAACTGAATCCTTAAACTTTGAATTATTTGTGGATAAATATATATTTTTTGTAATCTGAATTTTTTTTATAACACACGGGATTTAAACAGGTAACCTTTTATTATGTAAATTGCTAAAATTGTTATTTGGCTGGCTATACCCAAATTTATACCTTACCTTTTTTGGACCAGATAAATTATTGGCCAAATTGAGCGAGTGCTCCTCTTACTCTGTTGATTGACATCCCAAGCAATTGATATTTACTTTGCCTCCAAGTAGGAGGTGAGGTTTTAAAAATTTAATTAGGAATAGTTTTATCAAATTTTTGTAAATATATCTATGATTATATTTAAAATAGGGAATGTGTAAAATTTGCAAAATTAGGCCAATTAAGTAAAAAGATTTATTTTCCATCCCTTAGGAACGGGGTCTGGAACACCTTGTAACTTTGTCTATGATTTAAAAACCTTACAACTTTATTCAGTCTAGAACTCCTTACAACCTTATACAGGGTCTAGAGTCCCCATTGAGAATTTGTTGTAATCTACTTTATCCACTAGGATTGTGCTTTCTGATTAGATCTTTGCCCTTCAGTGCATTAAACCTCCATCCTGAGAAAACAAGGATGAAGGTAAATTAAAACTTAATTTCAGACCAAATTTGTGTCAATGTTAAAATTTTAGAAGTCTTTATTCCTCATAAAGAGGCTACTTAAAAAAATAGAAAACAATTTTTTTTTAGTGTCTAATATATGTGAAAAAAATCAAAGTGCCTTAAAATTATGGTATAATAAAAATAGATACCTTTAACAATTATTGTTTGCATAGTTGTAAGAAATATATATAAATATATATATAGCTTGTTAAAAGTGAAATTTTCATATAAAAATTCTATTTGGGGAATCCATATTTATTTACGTGGGAGGGTAATATTAATATAAATAAATATCGATAATCGTATATCAATTCATACATTAATCATTATTTGACTGACTGACATACTTGCCTTCACATTGACTTTAATAATACTAACCTGCACTGACTGACGGACCTACATATATTTTTTTTACTATTACAATAAATTCCACCCAGACCAATTACAAATTTTTGACCAAATCATGTGATATTTTATATACTGTATATATATATTTATAAATATATGCATAAAAAGGGGGAAATCGGGGAAGTTTACCTTGTTAAATCTTTGCTTTATTATATCTCTATGTTTAATGGTCTCTTCTTATCCTTTTCCACTTAAAATTATTGTTTCTTTGTTTGGCAATGACGTCTAAGACAACTGTAAATGAGAATATCCCAAAAAAGGTAAATAAATCATCACTATTTCATTTCTGTCTAAAGATTGTCATCGTTGCACCTTTTCCATTTTTCTAATCCATTTTTATTTTTTTTGCATGAGCTTTGTGTGTCCTGTCTGTTGAAGCTTACTACCTTCTTTGCTTTGTTTACACATTTCCGCTTTTGCAAGTATCCGCTTTCATTACTACCAGATCCTCAGTGAATTGGACTGCAGAGAGAGAGAAGAATTGAGAGGGATAGGTCTGTCCTTTCGGCCAGTAGGTGGAACTACGGAAAATTACTCACAGTGAGTATTATTGTCATTAACTTTCTTCATTTTAATGGTAGCAGAGCGTAGTTCTGACCTACCCTTAGCTCTAATACGCTACCTCTTTAGCTCTTTCTTTTTTTCTTTCTTTGCATTTCTTTTCTCTTTCAATCTCTCTTTTTCCAAACATACAATTTTGCTTATTACCCCTTTGTGTTTTTGCCTCAATAAAATTCTAAACTACCTACAATGAATATGGACCAAAAGCCCACTAATGCGGAAACTACCCAAGGGGAAGTTTCTGTGGGGAGTGTTGATGGCCTTGAAAGAAATGGAGAAAATCCAGCCTCCACTTTGGTTTCAACGACTGACAGATATTATTTAGCCAGTGCTGGTTTTCCTTTAACACCTACAGTTACCCAAGGAGGATTGACATGAAGCACTATACCTCAGACAAGTATGGTTACCCCTGCGACTCTTCAGGAGCCCAAAATGTCATTGCTTAACACCTGTAATCCAAATGTCTTATTGACTGGTATGACCATACCCCAACCACCATTGTATCCTGATCAGCTTTCTCATCCTCACTATGCTTATTCGATGCCACCACTCACTATACCTCCATCCACGTCCTTAACCCAATCGTCCTTTACAAATCCCCAGCTTGCATATTCAATGCCATCATACAGCTGGAGTCAGATACCCAACTGTAACTATCAGCCTGGTTCGGCTCAACCTGGCCCAGAACAACTACCTATCCCACCTGTAGGAGACTCTCAATGGATGAGAGCTCTCTTTTTCCAAAACCAACAAATATTACTGGCTTTTACCCAATTCATGCAGAGACCTAGCAAAATGATCCCTATAGGAAAATATTCCCTCGAAAATGGAGAACCCTTTCCCCAATTCCTACAACGTTTCGAGGAATATGCACAAATCACATACCCTCGGTCTACAGCTGATGGATGGAGAACACACCTAGGTTCATATTTAGAGGGTGATATGAAGCGGGTATATGACGTATTAATGAAGAATAATGCAGGCTACACCATGTTCAAAAAAGAACTAACCGAATGGTTCAGCGAACATCTGAAACAACGAACCAAGGATGACCTAAGCGATTTTAATGAGGCAAAGATCTCCCTCAATGAAGCAATTCCACTGTATGCCTTGCGGTTACAGGGATTAGCTGAAATAGCATTCCCTGGATCTAATGTGAAGGACATGAAAATAGTAAGAGAAAAATTGATCACCAGCCTGCCCATTCCAGTCCAGGAGAAGGTGAATTCATTGATAACAAACAGTGTGTGAATTATCGATGAATGGTAATACACTTTCCTGGGAGGGGCTGGTGAAATTAATAGACCAAAATTATCAAAATTTTACCAGAGGCACTAGTCAACCATCACTGTCTAATCCAGTATCTTCTTCCGGAACCACTTCTACTATACCACCCGAAGTTATAGATATAACACATTACCAACATACGGCTCCAGCACCTATTCCCAAGATACCGACCCAAGAATACTTTAATCAGGAGATATTTTCAAGATATGGTACAGCTCCCCCATCTACATTTACAATGGCCCCTACATACCCACCATCTGGTTATCTATTACCAGCTGAACTGACCACCTCATCCACACCACCACCTTTTTCATACTCCCAAAGGGCTGCCCGACCACCTAGTCCATCAAAATCTCGAAACCGTCCTTCAAATGTAACTTCACGGAACCATCCTCCCACAACTACACCAGATAGACCACAACAGCAACAGTGGTGGTCTGGATCTTCACCCCAATGTAAATATTGTAAGCAAACCGGTCATGATGTCCGAGATTGTCCTTCTAGACCATACTGTCGTTTTTGTGGGAAAAGAGGTCACACACACGAAGAGTGTTATCTGAGAAAAAATCAGTGTATATGTTGCCAAGAACAGGAACATGTTGTACAAAACTGTCCCCAATGAACCCAGAGACAGCAGTTATGTGATAACACGTTGAAGTGTCCTCTTTGTGAAGGCGATCATTTGGGAATGAACTGTCCACAACAACCACAGCAGTCACCATGGTCCCCACCAAACTCGGGAAACTAAAGGACTCTGTGGCTACCGACCCACCCACAGACCCGTTGCCAGTTTGTCACATGGCCAGTTTACCACCTCAGCCGCAGAGGTTACCCAAAAGACTTTCAACGACTGCAGGGTCACAGTTGTTTCTGGAGAGTGAAAACCTTGACGATCATGAACTAATACACCAAGTGAATGATGACGAAGCTCCTGCATACGAAATAGATTACCTTTCTTTGCCTCACAATCTCTCATCAGAGACTACAGCCTTTGACATCAAAATAGATTCTCAAGACCCTAACCTTGAGGTCAATCCAAATTTCCCAGACATTGGGCCATCCAATTTCCAATGCATTCCCAAAGGTCTAGTTATACAATTTCAAACAGTAAAAGTACCTTCAGAAGATACCTTATTAGTGGGGGTTCGTATTGAACACTCCCATCAAACACAGCTTTTTACAGCCCTAGTTGACACTGGAGCAACCGTTAGTCTCATAACAGCTAAAACTTATAATTTACTAGACCCATCAATATACCCTCTACATACTACCGAATATACTGGTGTCAGAGGAATAGGGGAAGTTGTCTTTGGGGTTTTGGGAGCTGTGACGATACCTTTGCAGCTTTCAAACGCGTACACCACTGTACCTAGAACCTTTGTAGTCGTTGACGAACAAGTCACTACTTACGACATTATAATAGGTTATGATCTCTTAAGATGTGAAAACCTATTACCTGATTTGGCTACAAAAGAATTAATCACGCGTCATCAAAATACCCTTACTATAATAGCCAAGGATATACGAACCTCCCAAACACAGGGTAAACATGCCAAACTGGCTAAAGAAGTTACACTCTTTCCTAATACTTGCACTCTAATACCCATTTGTCAAGATGAACATCTATTAGAACAACATAGTTCCACTACTTTACTTTTTACACCACATGAACATAACCGGTTCTTAATGGATTATGCCGTATTTCCTTATTCTACTGATTCTGTAATCCAACTCCACTGCTACAATATATCCGAAAATACCATAAAAATAAAACGTGGTTATTCACCCGGTACGATTTCCATACTCACCAAGAGTACTAACATTCCTATAAATGTTGTTGAATTAACTCAACAACCGCAAACTACCTACGCTGAATGGACCCCAGACAGTTTGAAAGATGCTTTCAACCTTGATTCCACTGATTTAACAGAAGACCAGAAAGACCAACTTGTCCAACTTCTTCTCAAATATCCTACCACATTAAGTCTAGGTGATACTGACGTGGGGTGCACCAGCATTCTTAAGCACTCTATAGAAACCCTCATATATGAACCAGTTTGTGTCCCAGTTCGGCGGCTTCAGGCCCCTATATTATATGAAGTGGAAGAAGTCTGTAAACAACTAGAAGCCGATGGGATCATACGTCGATCTTACTCTCCATATTCCGCACCCGTGGTACCTATCCGCAAACCAGATGGCGCCATGCGTCTTTGCATAGATTACCGTAAACTGAATGAGGTAACTAAAGGAGGTAACTAAAGGAGATTCCTTCCCCATTCCTAACCTAATTGATACCTTATTTGGTTTGCAGGGAATGCAATATTTCTCTACAATCGATCTTATCAAAGGTTATTACCAAACAGAGATGGAGGGGGATAGTATTGAAAAGACGGCATTTTCTACTCCCCTGGGACATTGGGAATTTTTGCGTATGCCATTCGGTGTCAAGAATGGACCAGCTACCTTTCAGCGAGCGATGAGATTGGCCCTATGCCATATACCATGGCAGGATGTCATGGTTTACCTGGACGATGTCCTGATCATCATCAATACCTTTGAAAAACACCTATCTATCCTAGAGGAAGTCCTTGTAGCTTTCCGAGTAAATGGTTTCAAACTGAAACCATCAAAAACCAACCTACTCCAAAGAGAAGTAAAATTCCTCGGACATGTGGTCTCAAGTAGAGGCATGACACCATTAGAAAAAAATCTCAAAGGAGTTAGAGAGTTCCCAGTTCTGAAGACCGTCCGAAATGTAAGACAGTTCATGGGGCTTGTCAACTTTTATCGTAGGCACATACCCCACTGTTCAGAAATAGCTAAGCCCCTGTTTGACCTTTTAAAGTCCACTAAAAACATCCACTGGACTGACCAGTGCCAACAGGCATTTGACAAACTCAAGGAAATCCTAACAACACCACCCTTATTATCTTATCCTGACCGATCTTCCACTGCTAATCCTCTTTTTCTTCATACTGACGCTTTTGGGGTAGGCGCGGGCGCTTGCCTGAGTCAAATCCAAGAGGATATTGAAAAACCTATTGCCTACATTTCTATGGTATTCTCAAAAGCCCAACGTGGATATAGTACAACTGAACGGGAAGTTGCCTTAAAACGTTGGGCCATAAGATCTCTTAAACCCTTCCTGTATGGAATAAAAGTAGTTATTTTCACCGACCATAAACCTCTTTTATACCTACAAAATATGCTCCTGGTGAACCAACGAGTAGCTTGAACCCTAGAGGAACTTAATGATATAGATTACGAGCTTAATTACCTACCTGGCAAAGAGAATGTAGTCGCTGACATATTATCCCGGACACCATTTGAACTAAGAATAGACTTGTCCCATACAAATTACTTACCCGAACTTCCAGATGGATTTACAGAAATAAAGGTTCCAGGAGGAGGAGACTCCCTATTTCAGTGCTTCTCGCACTATCTCCAGGGAAATTTTGATTTAGAATTGTACCTACGAACTGAAGTAACAGAACTAGTAAATAATAGAGAAAAATATAACTTACCCACAGGCAGAGAGGCAATTCACACTCTTAAGCAGCTCCAACTTACTAAATATGCAGGACAATTGCCATTTACTCATAGTATAGATGCCTTCGCTTATCTTTATCAGGTCAGAGTTCTGGTATATTTTGGAAAGGACCATCCTCTGCACTTTGGAATCAAGTTATGAAGACGTTTGTTGCCTGTACTGTCGAAGTGGCATACATTACAATATCCTTACACCACTTAAGAACAAACTGCCGAATTCTGCTACTGAAGCTCTGTCGAGTTACCAACTTCCAAAACCACCACTCTCCTCAATTGTCCTTCACATCCTGGTGGCTGAAGATACACCTGAAACGAATCTGAATACTCCATCTAATAATTCTAATGATACATCCCCACTCTTGTTAGAATCAGGTGGGGAGGATGAGGAAATGATTCCAGTATCCAACTATTTGATATCCTTTAATAATTTCTCCATGATCATTGACCCACAGGATACAGTAGAAGTCATCATGTCACACATTACGGAATGTCAAGCAGTTGACCCAGTGCTCAAGCGATTGAAGGTATCTTTGATGCGGAACCTCCCTTTACAAGGTCCCTTAAAATTGTTTCGGTACTCAAGAAATTCCTTGTCCATCGTGGATGACCATCTAATTCACCGGAACCGAAAAGATCATTATCACTACGTAGTTTCCTTTCCTTTTGCTGTTCATATTGCCATTATAAATCATCACGAATTTGTACAAATAGGTCAGAGAAAATTATACGCCTTACTAGAACAAATAATATGGCATCCAAAACTAAGAGATATTTGTCGAGACATCTCAATGTCTTGTCACACATGCCAGCTAGCAAAGATTTCCAACATCTACTATGCACCTCCAAAATTGAAAATAAATACCCGATTCCCTTTTGAATTGACAGCGGTAGATCTGTTGCAGTTACCAAAATCCAGCAAAGGAAATAATTATGCATTTGTTTTCATTGACCATTACAGCAAATGGGTGGCAGCTGTCCCTATAAAAACAAAACATACCTCCATTGTAACGACAGCTTTGCATAATATACTACCATATCTACCAATAATACCCTCCAGATTAATCTCAGATAATGCCTGAGAGTTCCGTGGACCTGAGTTTGAGAATTTTTTAAGGTCTATGAACATTAAACACATTTACACAACTCCGGATAATCCATCTTCCAATGGCATTGCTGAAAGGGTGAATCGAACATTGATTCAATACCTTCGTGTATCATTAAATAGTCCCACCAATTGGGATTCTCAACTACCACATGTGGTCCTAACATACAACCATTTAGTCAATTCTGAAACTGGAAAGACACCAGCTGAAAAATTGTTTCAGCAAGCTCATGATACCCAGCCAAAACTTCCCTGGACCCGGTTCAGTAAATATTGGGATGAAATACAACCAAAATATCATTCTTTTCTTCTGGATCAATTGGTGGCCCTCAAACTGCAATTGCCTGGTGATTTAACACTTAATAAATTTAAGGACCGATACCATGGCCTGTTGAAGAATGTACGAGTTAACCCCAATGATGTGACCTATATAGTAGAAGCCCCAGAAACAGGGAGGCTATATAGAGTCCACCATAATCAATTGAAGAAGTGGCACTTGCCTCCGACATATCTACAAAGAACCCCACTATTTATAGAACTGTTAACGAAACCCCTATCTCTAGAAATTGTACCACCAGAATTTTCTACCAGTGACCTAGGTGATGAGGCACTACAAAGACTGAGGTCAGAATCTGCTCCAATGGGATTTGAGACCATGGATGATTTAGATGACTCTGATGATGAAGATTTCATCGGTTTCCCAAGCTCGGAAGAAGGAAAATCTCTATCCCAACGTATTTTATACCATCTTAACACTAGCCTACTTATATCAGAACGAATTACAGGTGTATCAAATGAATCTATCTTACGAAGTCCTATCTCTTTGCCAGTTTCTTCCATTTCTTTTATTGGTGATCTTTCCTCATTTCACCTTCAAAATCTTTTTACCTCTCCGCTTAAACAACTCTCCTTTGAAGCAACTCCTTCTCTTTCTCCATCTTCTGCTCCAATTACTTTTCCTAAGATAACTATTTCATCACCTGTATCCTTTGAACCACCTTCTTTTCTTTCCTACACACCTCTTACTATTACAACAAGTCAAAGCCATTATATTCAACAGCCTCAAAGAAGTGCTCGAAGACTATCCCAAGAAGACGTAATATCTCATCGAAGTTTTGCTGGATCTCCATATATGGATATGTTACAGACTCGTAATGATTGTAGACTTAACCTTCCTTTATACCAACAGGATGATGATCTTATGGAAGGCGCCTCGACTACTCTGCAGGGCACCTCGATTCCAAAACTAGAACTTACTCCCAGATTATCAGATATTACCACAGAAACTCTAAATGAATTTCTGGGATTTACTGAACATGAGAAAATATCCTCAATATCAGCTGATACCATCTTTAAAAGGGGAAAAACCGTAAATTGGGCACCACTGCTCATTGAAGGTGCCAGCTGTTCCCCTATACAAGAGGCATCAACATTTCAAGAAGAACAAGTAAATGAAACATTAACCTCTGATACTATTGCCTCTAGAACTAGGCAGCGAACATTTCGAAACCTTCCGGAGTTACCTTGGGTGCAAAGCAAAATATTAGAAAGGAGAAAGCCAACAACAACAACAAGACCCTAGAAAATCCCTTATTCTTCGAGTGTATCAGACTGATGATACCACCAATACCTTATTCTTCGAGTGTATCAGACCGATGATACCAATACCTTATTCTTTGAGTGTATCAGACCGATGATACCAATACCTTATTCTTCGAGTGTATCAGACCGATGATACCAATGCCTTATTCTTTGAGTGTATCAGACCGATGATACCAATACTTTATTTTTTTTAACTATCAGATCGATATCTATTATTCTTTGCATATGCATCAGATTTATGATACCCATACATTACCTACTTATTTTAGACGTTATTATATTGCCATATTACTACCTGGGATTAATACCTATATATTTTTTTCAGATACAGATTATTGGCCACTCATGGGTGTCACACATGGAGTCCAACTTTGACCAACACCGACACCACCTAGAAGGACATGAAGTAAAGTTTCGAAGATTGTCCTATCCCCGGTTTGAGGATGTATCCAACTGCTTGGAATCGATTTTGGATAGATCAACTACCCATGTCCTATTGTTTTCAATTTTTCGTATGGCGTATTCCCGGGAGACATGGAAATCCCTGGATAAGAAGTCCCGACAGCAGTATTCTGTCACTTTGCCAAAAATGGATTTTAAAGCTGAGGATGAGATACCTCATATTAAAAGCATTTACTGCGAAATGAAAAAATATAGTCCTGATGACCCTCTACATTGTCATTCCAACTATCCCTGATTTACCTTACTATAATTTCCATCAATGTATAGCGTTTGCCCCTAAGGAAGCCCAAGAGTGGTATAACAACTTACCATGCACTTCTTCCATGGAGCTAAATGAAGATACCATCGCTGTCTTCAACGAACTCAATCGCCTACATACCTCTTCATTGCGATGGGAGGGAAAGCACACACTTTCCATTTCTGAGGCAATAAGATTCATTAGTCCCCAGATGTATAGGAACTTCAAGCTCCTGGCCACTGAAGGAAATGAAATATATTCTTTGGGACCTACAGGTTTTCTCAAAGATGGCATACATCCTTCGACTGGCCTCATAAATGCCATATGGGATATGATGAGTTATTATAACTTCTTCCGACCAATTACTTCCCCCAGTTCTACTGTTCAAAGATCATTTCAAGCCGGGGATTCATCAACTTCAAGACAAGCGACCTGCTCCTGTGAGCCAACGTTACCTTATTTACCTTCCCCATCAGTTCAACCAAAATTGCGACCCACCGGTGATACAACTATTCATAGCCGTATCAGGTTTCCTTCGGATTCTAATGTAAATACTCGTAGTACCTCTTCTAGTTCTACTTCTGCTGCTTCTCGATCTCTGGCGAACAAACCTCCTTCTGACAACAAACGCTCACATGATGCAATGCCCAGCCATCGGACTCCTAAACGTCCAACTCCCTCATCATCTCCATCATCAAAGAGAAGCCAATCATCTCTACCATTACCAAAGCCTTACCAACATCTGACAATTCATGAAATGGACTTGATTCAAGGAGAATTTAACCACTTTGCAGCGTATATGCTGGGAGTGATACACACCAAGACTGATTATGTCAGTGAAAAAGATTTTAGGGACATATTGGAGGAGTGCTGCACTAACTATGAACGCCGGGATCGACGTTGATTTTTCTTGGTGTGTTCATTTTTTAAACTTAGTTCCGAAATTACATTGCTTTTCCTTTTCCTCCTTCTCTTTCTTCCGTCATATCATGACGGGTGGGGAGGAATATAACGCATCAATAACCACCCTCATGTTTTTTTTTTTCTCCCTTTTCAGCCAGATTCTGAATTGATATAAGTATCCAAAACTGAATTCTTAAACTTTGAATTATTTGTGGATAAATGTATATTTTTTTTGTAATCTGAATTTTTTTTATAACACACGGGATTTAAACAGGTAACCTTTTATTATGTAAATTGCTAAAATTGTTATTTGGCTGGCTATAACCAAATTTATACCTTACCTTTTTTGGACCAGATAAATTATTGGCCAAATTGAGCGAGTGCTCCTCTTACTCTGTTGATTGACATCCCAAGCAATTGATATTTACTTTGCCTCCAAGTAGGAGGTGAGGTCTTAAAAGTTCAATTAGGAATAGTTTTATCAAATTTTTGTAAATATATCTATGATTATATTTAAAATAGGGAATGTGTAAAATTTGCAAAATTAGGCCAATTAAGTAATAAGATTTATTTTCCATCCCTTAGGAACGGGGTCTGGAACACCTTGTAACTTTGTCTATGGTTTAAAAACCTTACAACTTTATTCAGTCTAGAACTCCTTACAACCTTATACAGGGTCTAGAGTCCCCATTGAGAATTTGCTGTAATCCACTTTATCCACTAGGATTGTGCTTTCTGATTAGATCTTTGCCCTTCAGTGCATTAAACCTCCATCCTGAGAAAACAAGGATGAAGGTAAATTAAAACTTAATTTCAGACCAAATTTGTGTCAATGTTAAAATTTTAGAAGTCTTTATTCCTCATAAAGAGGCTACTTAAAAAAATAGAAAACAATTTTTTTTTAGTGTCTAATATATGTGAAAAAAATCAAAGTGCCTTAAAATTATGGTATAATAAAAATAGATACCTATAACAATTATTGTTTGCATAGTTGTAAGAAATATATATAAATATACATATAGCTTGTTAAAAGTGAAATTTTCATATAAAAATTCTATTTGGGGAATCCATATTTATTTACGTGGGAGGGTAATATTAATATAAATAAATATCGATAATCGTATATCAATTCGTACATTAATTATTATTTGACTGACTGACATACTTGCCTTCACATTGACTTTAATAATACTAACCTGCACTAACTGACGGACCTACATATATTTTTTTTACTATTACAATAAATTCCACCCAGACCAATTACAAATTTTTGACCAAATCATGTGATATTTTATATACTGTATATATATATTTATAAATATATGCATAAAAAGGGGGAAATCGGGGAAGTTTACCTTGTTAAATCTTTGCTTTATTATATCTCTATGTTTAATGGTCTCTTCTTATCCTTTTCCACTTAAAATTATTGTTTCTTTGTTTGGCAATGACGTCTAAGACAACTGTAAATGAGAATATCCCAAAAAAGGTAAATAAATCATCACTATTTCATTTCTGTCTAAAGATTGTCATCGTTGCACCCTTTCCATTTTTCTAATCCATTTTTATTTTTTTTGATGAGCAACATGTGTCCTGTCTGTTGAAGCTTACTACTTTCTTTGCTTTGTTTACACATTTCCGCTTTTGCAAGTATCCGCTTTCATTACTACCAGATCCTCAGTGAATTGGACTGCTGAGAGAGAGAAGAATTGAGAGGGATAGGTCTGTCCTTTCGGCCAGTAGGCGGAACTACGGAAAATTACTTACAGTGAGTATTATTGTCATTAACTTTCTTCATTTTAATATATATATATATATATATATATATATATATATATATATATATATATATATATATATATATATATATATATATATATATATATATATATATATATATATATGTATTAGGGATGTGAATTCATAGTATCTTTGCAGAATGAGCCTTTTTTCGGGTATCAGTTTTGTTTGCTTTTCAAATGTTTATTTATTTTTGAGATAGAAAATTATGAAAATTTTAGATTGACTAATATATCTATCTTAAGTAAATATAGCTATACTAGTTATGTTTTTATTTTTTTTTCCTCAGACTTTTTTTTAATTTAGATTTTTAGCGTTTTCCAACTTGGGTTTTAGCGTAACATTTAATTCTTATTTTGGATAGCTTTTATTATAATTTATACAGATTTAGTTTCTACCACTTTTTTAGCTGATCAATTGTATTTTTTTTTCTTTTTTGTACGCAATTTCGTGAGTGTGTGTATGTGTGCGTGAGTGTTTAAACTTTGTATTATTCATATTTAAATATTTACTGTAAATAGGATTTTCACGTTTTAAAATCAGGTTTTAAATTTAGGTTTTGGCATACAAATAATTTTTCCTCATTTCTCCTTTTGTTGTTGTCTGTTTGTTTATTTTTTTTTTTTTTTTTTATTGTGTGTGTGCATGTATGATAACAGATTTGCACAGGCGCAGGCTTTCTATTGACTTTACCAACATCAGTGGTTTGCACACTAACTCTGCATCTGTAGAATACCATCTCTCTAACTCTAACCCTAATTTTTTGCTCTTGTCTGAGACCCAGATGGCTAAGAATTCATCCTCTAACTCGTTTAATATATCCAACCATAACTTATTTTATAATTTCCTCTGAAGGGTGAGTATGTGCCTATGTAAACATAAACACTTATAACATCGGCCTCAAGAATCTCTGATCTCCTAACTGGCTGCTCTGGCTTAAAATCTTTTTTCCTTCAACTACAATAATCTGCTCTCCTAACAGAACAGATTTTCATTCCTTTTTAGAGAATTTCAATGCACCCAAAACTGAATGGATGGGTTCCTCTCATACTGATTTAGGTGTTGAGGAAGCTGAATCATTCAGTATTCTTAACCATCTGGAGCAACAAATTAAAGAACCTACACACATTCTGGATCGTCCTGACCAATTCATGGAAACACTTGACCTATGTTTCACCACTAGTCCTTATCTCTATAAACACACCACCTTCGCTCCTATCAGTAAATCTGACCACAACCTTATATCTCTTAATTTTAATACTTTCTCCAACAGTTCCATCCTGCCCTACGATTTTTCTGAACTTTGATCGGCCAATTGGGGGGCATTGCATTGCTTCTACGCTAACTATAATTGGAGTGAATGCTTTGACTCTGAAGACGCTTCAGCTTCTTCTGATAAAGGGGGAGCTGTAATCGTTGATAGGATGGGCAGGTTCATTCCTTCTTCGACAATCTTTTCCTCCTCAAAATCCATGGTTTGATCGTGCTTGTTCTCTGGCCATTCAGGCTAAAGACAGTGCGTATCAGGAGTGAAAAAATTCTCGTTCTCCTATCACTCATGCTAATTTTCATTCAGCTAGAAACTGCTGCAGTAGGTACTTTTTCGATGTTAAAGCGAATCTTTATTAAACAAAAGTGTTGATCTCCTGGCTCCTACTAACATCTTTCTGACCTCTTGCCAAAAACATCCCTAACAACTTCTGTAAATTATCCTTTCCTTCTCTTATTCACTCTGATGGTTCTGTTGCTAATACTCCAACTGAAAAGGCCAATCTCTTTCATTCTATTTTCCTCTAACTCAACCCTGGACGATTCTCTATTTATCTTCCTCCTCCTCCTCCTCCTCTCAGGTGTCCTATGCCTTTACCTGTGATTACATTTGATCAGATGCATGGGCTCATGAACATCTGGAAAGCTAGTGGTGGCCCGGATGGCATTCCTCAATGAGTTTTGAGGGAGTGTGCCTCCATGCTGACCCCACCCTCCTTCAACTATATTCTCTATGCCTCAATACTAGCACTTTCCCTCAGTGTTGGAAGCGCGCATATGTCCAACCTATTCCAAAAAAAGGATGCCACTCTGTTCCTTCTAACTATCGCACTATAGCTCTAACTTGTATTGTATCTAAGATCTTTGAAACCCTTCTCAACTCTCACTTCTTAGACCATCTGGAATCTCATTCCCTTCTTTCCGATCACCAGTACAGCTTTCGGCGCTCAAGGTTTACTGGCGATATACTTTCCTATTTAACAGATTTCTGGTTTTCCGCTCTTAGAACTCATGGGTATTCTAAGAGTGGCGCGCTTGACATATCCAAAGCATTTGAACAGGTATGGCACGCGTCACTGCTCTCCAAGCTCCCCTCCTTTGGGTTTCCTTCTCTTTGCTTACTTATGTCTAGATTTCTTTCAAATCGCTCAATATAGGCTGTTGTTGATGGGGCGACTTCTTTTTCTGTCAATAGTGGTGTTCCTCAGGTTTCTGTATTATCTCATACTTTATTACTGCTTTTCATTAATGATCTCACCTGCACATGTAACTCTATCCACTCATATGCTGATGACTCGACCCTTCATTCTTCAACTCATTTCAATTCTGCTCCCTCTTTTACTTCTAGAATTGCCTCTCGTCTTAATCTTTCCGATTCTACTCGCTGATCTGGATAGAAATTCCGGGTGGGGTCGTCTCAACCTTGTGAAATTTAATTACAACTTCTACAAATCTCCCTCTCTAAGACACCTAACTTTCCTATCTCTTTTGACGGTTCTCTCATCTCTCCTGTTGACAATATAAACATCCTTGGTCTTAACATAAACAAAAAAATGTCTTGGAAACCTTGCATCACAACGGTTGCTAGGGCGGCTTCATTGAAACTAGGAGTTGTGTTTAGACTGTGACTTTTTTCCTCTTTTCAATTACTCCAGCTATACAAGGGCCTCATCAGCCCTTTTTATGGAGTACTGCTCTCATATCTGGGGGAGGGGGGCTCTGGTTTCACCCGGCTTTTGGATTAATTTCGTTGTTGGAATCGATATTTATATTGTACTTAAATAAGAAATCATTTTGAAGATTCCTAGCTTCATTAATACTTAATAGTTATTTTTCATTTTAAATACGAAAAAAAAGTGATTTTTATGATTATTGTTTAATTTTCTAGTGAAACGCGGTTTTCTTATTTAATTTATTCACTCGTCCACAAAAAGTCAAAAACACCCCCAGTTCCTCAAGATCCAGCATCAACGCTTTCTAGCACAACTTCAGTCTTCAACCTCTTGGAGTTGGAAACTTGAAAGTTAAAAGACCTTAAGAATGAAGATCCTTTTTCCATTTCTACCACCTTTTCTTCTGTACATACGTCTGCTTCATATTTATAAATGAAAGCCTATCTCTCTCTGAGTGAGTCTTTATTTATATATATATATATATATATATATATATATATATATATATATATATATATATATATATATATATATATATATATATATATATATATATATATATATATATATATATATATATATATATATATATATATATATATATATATATATATATATATATATATATTTAGTATATATATATATATATATATATATATATATATATATATATATATATATATATATATATATATATATATATATATATATATATATATATATATATATATATATATATATATATATATATATATATAATAACAGAGAATACAATTTTTATCTATATATATATATATATATATATATATATATATATATATATATATATATATATATATGTTATATATATATATATATATATATATATATATGTTATTATTAAACCGTAATATTGTAAAATATCTAACAACTGCTCATTGTTTAAGAATGCAAATAAATCTGTTATCATCATCATTTCTGCCGTTGTAAAATAAATAAAAAAAGTACATCCCTAAAAACTTTGTTATTTTTTATTTATTTATGTTAGTTTTAATTTATTTTGGTATCTTTCATAACTAGATCTCTTTACGTTGATTCCAAAAAATGTATTCAATTTTAGTGTCGCTATCGTTGTTTTTTAACTATGTGCGTCGCCTTATCTGAGATATATATATATATATATATATATATATATATATATATATATATAGTAATAGTTATAGTATATTATATATATATATATATATATATATATACATATATATATATATATATATATATATATATATTTTATTATAATATATCAAATTATAATCGAATTATAATATATCAAAATATCGATATATCGAATATCGATATTTTTCTGGCGATAATATCGAAGGCGATATGATATTTTTTAAAATATCGATATATCAATATTTTTTAGATATCGGGCATCCCTAGTAAGGTTTATAGATAGAACTTTTTTTCCAATGGTTGCAGAGAGTAGGCTACTTCTGCTATGCTCTGAGGATAGATTTTCAATTATGGGTGGTGATAAGGAATTAGGACGAGCAATTGGTGGTGGTGAAGAGGGAGGTGAAAGCAAGAAGGGCATTTCCAACATTTAAAGGGGATGTGAGTAGTGGCAATGAGTTCAAAATGTGAAAGAAAAAGGTGGATGTGGTACAAAGTAGATGGTAAAAACTGGGTGTGTCTGGCTGGAGAACTTTTATTGTTTGGGGGAGGTGTTTGAAGGGGTGGAAAAAGAAGAGGGTGTGAAGAAGATTTTGGATGAGTTAGATAAGAAATATGGGAAAGAGAAACAGAGAGATCGTTATGATAAAATATTTGAATTTTTCTATATCAATATGTGAACAGGTATGAGGTGGCAGAGAGTAAGTGTAAAATTAGTGGAAAAATTGATTTAGGGGAAGATATGAAGTGTGTTCATCTGCTAGAGGGAGCAAATGTTGATAGCAATCAGAGATAGATGGTATTGGAGATTGTAGAAAAGATGCATGGGAGTTCAAGGTATTTAAGGATGCTTTATTGAATATATGTGAAGGTCTGGGAAGATTGGGTGTGGATAAAAGTGGATGGGTAAGAAATGAAAGACAAGAGCAAACGGTAGAAAGAGAACCTGTTGAAGGAAGGAGTATGAATAAGAAGGACAGATTTTGTTGAGTGATGAAGTGTATCGTTTGTGGGTCCTTGAATCATTTTAGTTTTAATTGCCCTGAAGGTTTTCAGAAAAAAAGGATGAATGAGAAAGGAAGTACTGTTGTAAGAAATAGACAGGTGATGAATGAGGAAAAAGTATTGTATGGAAGAGGACATGGAGGAGGAGCGAATGTTGCAAGGAAAGGAAGAAACAATATGTATCTTAAGGAGAAGAGAGAGTGAAGAGGACGGAAAGGATGAATATGGTGAGATATGTGCAATAGTAGATACTGGATATTCACGTTATCTGGGAGAAATGACTAGGCAGAGTGGTGGGAGATATGACTAAGGAAGAGAGGGTAGAAGTTATAGAGTCAATGGAAAGTATAAATGCGTTATGTTTTTGGTGACTACTTATAAATGCGTGAAAAGAATGAATATACTGTGCTGTATTAAGAGTAGATGTTTTTCTGTAAGAACTGAGGTCAAACAGGGTGATGTTCCGTGGTTGATAGGGTATGAATCTTTGAGAAACCTTGATGCGAGTCTGAATTTCAGAACGAATGAAATAACGATTGGTGTATTGAATAATCTGGTGGTTAAATGTACGATGGACGAAAAAGGTAATTCACAAATCAGTTTATGAAAGGGTTCGAGAATGAAAAACACTTGGTGGGTTGGTAACATAAGAGAGGGTTTAAGGAAAGAAAAAGAAAGGTAAAAATTCATGTATAAATTCCATATGCAGTTTGGACATCCAAGTAAAGGTAGGTTGTGGAACTTAACTAGGGATGTGTATGGGAATGAGATGGATAGTGAGGGTAACAAAATAAAAGAGTCTGTTCAGAAAAGTGATATATGTGATGTGTGAGGTACCAGAAGACTCCGAATAGACCTGTCATGGAATTCCCTCTTCCAAGAAGTTTTAATGAAACATGAAACTGTGGCGATGGACTTAGGTGAGATTGATGGTCAGAGGTTTTTGGTAATGGTTGATCTGTGTACAAGGTATTGTCAAGCAATGTGGGTTAAAAATAAAGAGCCAAAAGAAATAGTGAAAATAGTTAGAAAAATGGATCAGTATATTTGGTGCACCTGAATGATTTTTTAGTGATAATGATTTAGAGTTTCAAAATGAAGAAATGAAAATTTTGTGTGAAAGCTTTACTATTACACAATGGGTAACTGGCACTGAAAGTCTTTGGAGTAATGGTCAATGTGAAAAAATGGTAGGTTAATTAAAGGACTCGATAAGAAAGATGAAAGATGAGGGTAATAAATAGTAAGGATGTGTCTAATATGGTCAGAGGCTGCAAAAAAAAAAAACATTTTGTTGAATAGGAATGGTTACTCTCTTAATCAGTTGGTGTTTGGAAAGAATGTTAGGTTGACTACATATACAACTGAGGAAGAAGGTAGTATAGGTGTTTTAAGTATTGAAGGTGAAGTAAAGTCTTATTCAAACATCTAGAGGGTATTAAATCTAGTAGGTTAATACACATTCAGCTGGGGGAGGAAAGGATAAGGAGAGCTATGAAGGGCGAGATAAGGGAACACAATGTGGATTTGGTGGAACCGGGTGAGAATGTTTATAGTGCTGTTACATAAAAAAAAACACTTTTCAGTTTTTTGCCTAAACTATTTTACATATCAGACTTTTATAATAATTTCTTATAACGGCTAGGCCTAGGCTATATATCCCAGGAAAAATTATTTGTTTTGCTTTAATACTTTTATAATTATTTAGACAAAAAAAAAACCACTGCAAACAATAAAAACCCAAATGTAACAAAAAAAAAAACAAAACACTTCTTAGAGGACACATAAGTCATCATATTGTCAGTTACATCATTTTTAAGCATATAAAATGAAAATATTAAATAGTAAAAAAGTAAAATTTAATATGAAATTAACATAAAATAAAAATTTTTATTTACCTTAAATTGTGTTCTGATTTTGTGATGATGTAACCGGTGTGTTGTATCAGGAAATTTGCTGTACTAAATAACCCCCTCCCTCCCTAAACTGCTTGAATAGATTTGCATCTTACATCCCTCATTGAATAGGTTTAAACCCCCCTACACCCCCTCCTTGAATATGACGAAGGGTAAGCCGGCCACATAAAACGCAAGTTGATGCGTCTGGCAATATGGGAATCGGGACTCACACCTCAAAAAACATACTAGCCAACACCAAGCTCGGCCCTGTAGCTCCAGAAATAAAAGTTAGTACACAAAGTTCCAAATATTTTTTATTGTCAAATAGGACGAGCTGATATTCAGTCTAAGAGTGTACATTTCCAGATTCATCTAGCTTATATTCTTAAATACCCCTGTCAACCGCCAGCGGAAGTCATTAGAAAAGGGTAAAATAACTAGAGAGTCATGACTTGGTCAACTTGGATCCTTCTGAAAGTCATCTTAATATTCGATTTGTTAACAACAACCCTTGTTTAAAAGCTTCAGAAGTTGCAGAAAGATTCCAGTGAGTTTATGCGTGACGTCACTTGTAGCACATAATGCAAATGATTGATTATATATATATATATATATATATAGTATATTATATATATATATATATATAGTTATTAGTTATATATATATATATATATATATATATATATATATATATATATATATATATATATATATATATATATATATATATATATATATATATAATGTATATATATATATATATATATATATATATATATATATATATATATATATATATATATATATATATATATATATATATATATATATATATATATATATATATATATATATATATAATAGGATGTAATCGATTCTGTAAAAGATATTTATAATCGATACTCATTTTTTTAGGTGCGATATCGATACTGATACTTTAAACTTTAATTAATATAATAAATACAATGGTAATAAGATATAAAACACAGTACTGCTAGGCAACCTCAGATTGCATTCCTGGTATTGTACAACCAATACTAGTCATTTATTTCATATTGGGTAGTGCCCAAGTATATTGCCTATAAATTAAAATAGTATTCATGAAATAATAAATGCAAATATAATATTAATAACTTTTTTATGTTTCTGTTTTATTCTAAAAATATTCCATTTCCATCTGTAAAAGTATTAAATAAAGTTTAGCTACGCGTTTATATTTTAACATGATTATAATTTACAAGAAGATTCTTTAATTAGCCAATATAAAGAATAAAAATAATGAAAAGAAAAGACCTCAATTAACCATACTGAAAAAGACAAAATAAAAACTATTACTCAAACATGACATAATAATAATATACCCTAAGTCACATCCTAATAAGTTCCTTAAATCCAAAAATTCTCAAATTGTGATGCAAAACATTAAGCTTTCACTAGTATCTGCAAGACTTTTTCTTTGGGGTGTTTACATTCCCACCTACACTAAAAATACCCTCGCTCTCGACTGATGAGGGAGGGGGTGATAATTATTTTCTTGCAAGCACAGATAATAATGGAAACCTTGGCCCATTTTCATGCCACCACATGAAAGGATTCTCTTCTGTAGGCTTCATCTCCATGTTTTCCTTGAGCCTCATCTCCTCTTTCACAGATTGCAAATTTGAATTATCTTTGCTCCTCGATGACTGTCTCTTCAGTTTTTTTCGATGGGGTTCCTTGGTGTGATTCCTTTGAAGGTGAATGAGATGTCAATGCAATTTCGACCATGAACTTATCAAAGTCTAACATATCCAGATCTTCATCTTCAGTAGGTTTATTTGCTGAAAAGCCACCATCGTCAGTATCAGTGCTGTTGCCAGGGGTTGCTGATAAGGCGGCTGTACTATAAGCCCTTATTTTTTAACTTTAAAAGGATCTAAAAGTGACATAACTTTAGGCTTTATTGAGCATAAAATTGCTATTACATTTTATCCTGCAAATAGATAAATAAATACATTACTAAATCATTCATAATAATAATAATAATAATAATAATAATAATAATAATAATAATAATAATAATAATAATAATAATAATAATAATAATAATAATAATAATAATAATAATAATAATAATAATAATAATAATAATAATAATAATAATAATAATAATAATAATAATACCCATTGCTTTAGACATATTTAAATAAAGGAATTTGCTAAGGTATTTGTTAAGTCTAACAAGTGGGATTTCACAAAACTGAATATAATCTTTTAAACAAAAATTCTATAACTAAATTCTGAATACAAACAATGTGATATCACAAAAACAGAACATAATAGTTTAATCAAAATTCTATAACTTTACAAATTTAGTCGATCCACTGGTCTTCGCACACGAGTAGACCTTCGTAATACTAATGGGTCTTCATCAGGGGTGGTTGAAGTCTTGGTGCCCATCTCAGTTTCATTTGAAATGTCTGCATCCCGTTCACCTGCATCATTAGATTCAACCCGCTCATGTCCACTGTCAATATCATCGTTCAGAAGAGGTGAATCATCAGCAACAACGGTATGAGGCTCAGACACATTTTCATCAGGAGAAATAATTACCTTTGGACAAGGCGAGAGGTCCTTAATGGAAACTGTATCCTCCCTTCCATTGTCGAATCGTACATGAGCATATGTAGGAGTAACCTCCAATAGTTTCACCTGTTCAACTAATGGATCATCCTTGTTTCTAATATATTTACGTAAATATACCAAGCTTTGGGGAGTAAGCCAACTAGGTAAACTGATTCCTGTCGTACTACGACGAGGGAATTTAAAGAAACGCTCATGAGGGGTACAATTTGTGGCAGTACACAAAAGAGATCGAATGGAATGGAGGGCATCGGGAAGAACTGATTCCCAACAGGGGCCAGGCAATTTTTTAGAAGCCAAAGCCAAAGAAATGGATTTCCAAACCATTCCCACATATCTTTCACATTGAGCATTTCCAGTTAGATGGTAGGGAGTACTCCTACTGGAAGCTATACCCCTCTCAAAAAGAAACTGCTTCACAGCAAAAGACAAAGCTAGAACCACGATCTGAGTGCACGTAAGCAGGCATGCCAGTTAAGGTGAATATTTGAGTTAAACAAGAAATTACTGTATTGGCAGAAGTATCTCGACAAGGAATTGCAAAGGGATAACGAATACTCGTCCACCGCAATGAATAAATATTTATTGAGAGATTGAGAGATTAATAGTCCTTTAAAGTCTATACTCAATCGATCCATAGGATTCATAGCCTGAATAAGAGTGGTAGGCTTTGGTCTGAAGAACTGCGGTTTCAATCCAGCACATACATCACATTGTGATACAATACGTTTAATTTCATCCAAGGAGTAGGGTAAGTTGCGACTCCTTATAAAATGTGACATTCTTACAACACCAGGGTGTCATAAACCCCTGTGTAGTTCGATTAAATCAGATACAGAAGCAGCAGAACAAAAAGCTCTACTCATTGCATCGCCAGCAATATTTAACTTCCCAGGTCGATGTACAATCTCATATTTGTATGACTGGATTTCAGTACGCCATCGCATAATTTTTTCATTCTTGATTTTTCCTTTGTGGTTCTGACTTAACATGTACGATATCGACCGCTGATCAGTTATTAATTTAAAAGGCCTAGCTAACAGGAAATGTCTCCACTGTCTAATAGCTTCAACAATAGCATAGCACTCCTTCTCAAGAGAACAATGATTTTTCCCCGAGGAGTTCCGAGAAAAAAAAGCTACTGGCTGTCCTTCTTGTTGCAGGACTGCTCCAATACAGCTATCAGATGCATCCGTTTCTACTGTGAATTCTAGAGTTTCTTCAATGTGCATTTTCTTAATAATAGAAGTTTTTAAGGTGTCAATAGCAGCCTTAGAAGCCTCACCCAGAGGGAATGATACATCGATTAAGGGACGAATTTTTTCCGAGAATTTGGGAATCCATTTTGCATAATAAGCAAACAAACCAAGAATCCTATCCAACGACTTTTTATCCCTAGGATATGGTAAGGCACGTATGGGATCTAAACGAGCAGGGTCAGGCTGTAATGCTCTCTAATTTCATACCCTATGACAAATATAGAAGTTTGAGAAAACTTTGATTTTTCCATATTGAGAACCATACCACACTCCTCAGCTGCTCTAATAAATCGTCTAAGATTGACATCATGAGATTTTTTTATCAATTCCGCAGATTGTTAAATCATCTAAAGCAAAAAGTGTCCCTCAAATCATACTTGTCAATAAAAGTATCCATCACTCTCTGGAAAGCAGCAACACCATTGGTAAGTCCAAAGCTGAGCCTATTAAATTCATACAACTTTCCACAGGCTTCAAATGCAGTGTATTTCTTATCATCTGGATGAAAGTGAACCAAGTGATATGCTGACGCTAAATCGATAACAGAGTATACAGAATACTTTGCAATGTTATTAACCAAGTTTTCAATATTTGGCAAGGGATAAGCATCATGATATGTATATCGATTCACAGTAGTTGAATAATCTATAACCATCCTCTTTTTGGAATTATTTTGAGTAATCACAAGTACTTGAGCTCTCCACTCTGAGAAGGTCGTATAATCTCTTCCTTTAATAAACGCTCTATCTCCAACTTAATGAAGTTCACATCAGATGAACTGTATCTTCGAGAAGGAGTAGCAATAGGCTTCACATTAGGTGTTAGATTCTGAAAAATTCGAGGTGGTTCAATATTTAAGGAGGTCAAACAACTAAACTCAATTGTAGGCAAAGGACCCCCAAATCCCCAACTAATAGATTTATGATTCTTCAAGAAAGGGAGTCCCAGAATAATGTCTTGGCACAGTCCAGGCATGATTAGCATCCTCACATTCTTATATTCTCTCGAATTTAGTGTCAGATCAACACAACAAATGCCTTCCACTTTTTGACTAAACCTTGAGGTAGCCATAGTTAACATACCACAATAAGGGTCAACCTTGAAGCAGTGCTGTTTAACAACACTTGATGAGATAAAATTTTCACTGCTACCTGTGTCCAAAAGAGCATTAAAAGTATTATGTCCAATTATCACTTCCACCACAGAAGAATTTAACCCTAAAGTAGAACAAGAAGACTCTACAATTGTCAACAGTGTAGCAGTAGGAACACTTGCTGATGTTCTAGGATTTGCAAATATTTCACTCTTAGGTCTACGACATACCGATGAAAAGTGTCCCTTAATTTTACACTTATGACATATAGCATCCCGAGCAGAACACTTCTGCCTTGAATGAATTTTGGAGGACCCACAAAAGAAACATTTCCAAGGTTTCGCTGCAGCTCCAATGTCCTGGGACATTCCAGAAGCTGCAGGGCCTTCGTCAGAATCAACTATTCCAGCTTCAGAAAATTTGTTAGAAGAGACAGGTAGATCAGCTGTTTTAACATGAGCCAACACTATTTTAGAGAGATAACTCTGGGAATCTTTACCAGCAATTTCCAGAGCTCTAGCCTGCTCCACAGCGTTATCAAGAGATAAATTTTTATTTTCCAAAAGTCTAGTCCTAATAAGACTAGAGGACAATCCAGCTATAAAAGCGTCCCTAATACTTTGACTTCTATGTTCCTCAGCAGAGACAGACCTATAGTTACAATCAATGCTGAGTGAATACAATTTTCTTACATAAAATAGTTCCATCACTCTTCTGATGACGGTTATACAATTTTATGGCGGGCCACAACTTCATTCGGGGTTTTGATAAACAAATCTTTCAATTTCTTAATAGCATCACTGTAACGAGAGCAATCAGATACAACCTCAAAATTGTCAGATGATAAGGAATTAGCTAAAAGTCCCAAATTACAACTTTCGGAATCAGTATACCTCTCAAAAATGTACAGCCAATGCTTAAAAATTTTCGGAGCCTCAGGAGATGAGGGATGTATTTCGAGTCTGTCCGGCCATTCCATTTTGTTGATAGTATCAAATGTCCAAGATTAAAAAGAATTATGCTCAATAAATTAAAAGATAAGCCCTAGTTTTAACTTTAAAAGGATCTAAAGTATAACTTCAGGCTTTATTGAGCATAAAATTGCTCTTACATTTGCTCCCAAAAATAGATAAATAAATACATTACTAAATCATTCATAATAATAATAATACACAATAATAATAATAATAATAATAATAATAATAATAATACACACAATACAGCGGCTTCCACTTCTGTGAATCTTTTTTTGTCACACGAGCAAAGCTCCTCTGCCATGCTATTTAAATTATTCTAGAAGCGGTTCACCGCCTGGAGATGCCATTCTTGTGGGGTTTCAGCTAGCTTAATAAATCTATATTAGAACCTTTATTTATTTTATTTTTTTTACAGTTGTCAGTGCAAATTACAGATGAGCACAGACGCAGATTTTAAAGTGAGGGAGATTTTTTAAATTATAGGTAACCCAGAAGATAAAGAGAATTCCACAGAACAGAGATGGCAGGAAAGAAGGAATATCGCAGTGAACTAGTCTGGAGTTAAAATATCAACACAAAACTCATGTGTCGACATACAGCACCCTTGTGCTACGAAGGCCGTAAAGGTGGTGGTGGTACGCGAGTGGAGGTTCCCTCTGAGCACTTGCCGCTACTGTACCTATAGAAAAGAGATAAAGCACCAACATCGCGCAGCAAAGATAGAGGGTCAAGTGAACTAGAAAGTACAGAATAGTTTATAAGCCTTTTGGCCTTTCACTCTGCCTTGACTCTACCCTATCCAAAAGCCGAATGAAACCAGAACTATCCCCAGATATGAGAGCAGTACTCCATACAAGGGCGGATGAAACCCTTGTATAGCTGGAGCTGAACTGAGAAGAGGAAAGTCTCAGTCTAAACAGAATTCCTAGTTCCTTGAGGCCACCCTAGCAACCGTTGTGATGTGGAGGTTTCCAAGACATTTTTTTTTGTTTATAAAAGTTTCCCCAAGGATGTTTTATATTGTCAACAGGGAGAGACGAGAACCGCCGAAAGAGATAGGAAAGTAGGTGTTTTAAATAGGGAAATTTGTAGAAGTTGGGCTTGAAGAACTAAATTTCACAAGGTTGAGACGCAGTCCCACCCTGAAATTCTATCCAGATCAGCGAGAAGTAGAATCGGAAAGATTAAAGACGAGAGGCAATTCTAGGAAATAAAAGAGGGAGCAGAATTGAAATGAGTTGAAAGAATGAAGGGTCGAGTCATCATCATATGAGTGGATAGAGTTAGATGCAGGTGAGAAGATTATTAATGAAGAGCAGGAATAAAATAGGAGAGACAGAACCCCTGAGGAACACCACTATTGACTGAAAAGAAGAAGAAGTCGCCCCATCAACACTAGCCAATATTGAGCGATTTAAAAGAAAGCTAGACATAAGTAAGCAAAGAGAAGAAGGAAACCCAAAGGAGGGGAGCTTGAGAGCAGTGACGCATATCAAAATCGTTTGATATGTCAAGCGCCACCACGCAAGTTCCCCGTAGTTCCTAAGGCGGGAAACCATAAATCTGTTAAATAGGAGTATATCGCTAGTAGACCTCGAGTGCCGAAAGCCGTCCTGGATTGGAAAGAAGGGAAATGAGATTCCAGATGGTCTAAGAAGTGAGGGTTGAGAAGAGTTTCAAAGATCTTAGATAGAATAGCGTTAGAGCTATAGTACGATAGTTAGAATTATCAGAGCGGCTTCCTTTTCAGAATAGGTTAGACATAGCGCGCTTCCATCACTGAGGGAAGTGCTAGTATTAAGGCTGGAAGATATAGTTGAACGAGGGGCGGGGGTCAGCATGGGAAGCACACTTCCTCAAAACTCGAGGAATGCCATCCGGTCCATCCGCATTCCTAACGTTCATAGATTTCAGGAGCCCATAAAATTCGATCAAATGTAATCACAGGTAAAGGCATAGGACAATCTGAGAGGGGAGAAGGAGGTGAAGAGAACACAGAATCAAGCTTACAGGGATGAGTTAGAGGAAAATAGGAGGCTGGAAGAGATTACCTTTTCAGTTGATGTTACCTATTGCACCGCGATCGAATAAGAGGAGAAAAGGATAATTCACAGAAGTTGCTAGAGATGTGTTTGAAGAAGAGGCCAGAAAGATTTGTCAGTAGGAGAGCCAAGGAGGTCAGCGCCTTCTGTTTAATGAAAGTCCACTTGCTGGTCGAAGAGTATCCCTGCAAAGATTTCTAGCTGAATGAAAATTAGCAAGAGTGATAGAGAACGAGAATTTTTCCACATCCGATACACACTGTCTGTAGCCTGAATGACCAGAGAACGAGCACGATTGAATCATGGGTTTTGAGGAGAAAAAGATTTAGTCGAAGAAGAAATGAACTTGCTCATCCCATCAACAATTACAGCTCCCACTTTATTGGCAGAAGCTGAAGTGTCTTTAGAGTCAAAGCAGTCACTCCAATTATAGTTAGCGTAGAAGCAACTCAATGCCCCCAATTGGCCCGATCAAAGTGCCAGAAACGCATAGGGCAGGATGGGAGCTGTTGGAAAGAGAAAGTATTAAAATTAAGATATAAGGTTGTGGTTGATTTACCGATAGGGGTGAAGGTGGTGTATTTATACTTTATAGAGAGAAGGACTAGTGTAAAAAGCGTGGGTCAAGTGTTCAAGAATTGGTTGGACGATCCGGAATGTGTAGGTGGTTCTTTAATTAGTTGCTCCAGATCGTTGAGAATACTGAATAATTCGGCTTCCTGCCCACTAAATCGAATGAGAGAACCCAACCATTCAGTGTTGGTGTACATTGAAATCCCTAAATAGAGGACCTCAGTATTTGGATGAGAAGATATGATAGTTTCAGAGAAGGAAGGTAATCAAAAATGCATAAAATCCACATGTTATATATCATAGAAGGAACACAAGATTATTGTAGTAGACGGAAGAAAGATTTTAGGCCACAGAACATCGATGGGAGATGCAGACTTGAGATGTTATAGGTGGTCATGTTCAGAAGGCACATACTCCACTCAAAAAAAAAAAAAAAAAAAAAAAAAAAAAAAAAAGACAGAAACAAACAGACAAAAATCAAAGGATAAATGAGGAAAATTATTCGCACGCAAAAAGCCTAAATTTAAAACTTTAAATTTTAAAACGCTAAACCCTATTTACAGTAAATATCTAAAATATGAATAATCCAGGGAGTTTAAAAACACTCGCGCACCACACACCTACTTTAAAATTACGTACAAAAAATAAAAATTATTATCAACTAAAAAAGTGGAAGCTAAATCTGTATAAATTATAATAATGGCTATTCAAATAGGTAAATGTTAAGCTAAAACCCAAGTTGGAGAAACGCTTAAAAATTCAAGTTAAAAAGAAGTCAAGAAAAAAACAATCTAGTACTAGCAATATATATCTAAACTAGATTTATTATTTAAAAGTCTCATAATTTTTCACTCAAAAAGTAAGAAGTATCGGCCATTTTAACCGATACCGATACCAAAGAAATGGCTGATACTACCGATACTGATACTGATACCGATACTATCGGTACATCCCTAATATATATATATATATATATATATATATATATATATATATATATATATATATATATATATATATATATATATATATATATATATATATATATATATATATATATATATATATATATTTATATATATATATACGGTATATATATATATATATATATATATATATATATATATATATATATATATATATATATATATATATATATATATATATATATATATATATATATATATATATATATATATATATACAATGTTAAAAATATACGTTTTTTTTTTTTTGTTACAAGCGGGGTTTTTTTAAGTGCCAACATTTTTTGGAGGGGTTTCGGACCCCACACTGACAATCTAAAAAACAACCATACAACATGTTGATAGGAGTTATAGCGCATATGCATGCACATTTTCAATTAATTTGGAAGTGGTTTTTTTTGTGTGTCAAGTGGATTTTTTTTGTGTGTCAAGTGGGTTTTTATTTTGATTCAACTCAATGTGTCAGGAGGGGGGAGGGGCTGCATAAAATTTCATGAAATTTGGTGTGGAATGAGATCAAGGATGGGACCAACAGGAATGAATCAAATATCATGCTAATTTATAAATTTCTTAATGCAGTGAATGCTTGAAAAGTCTCAAAAAGTCGGTCAAAAATGCTGAAAATTTTTGAAATTTTTCAAAAATTTTAAAAATTTCCCAAAATTCAAAAAATTGACTTCGAACCATTATAACAATTTTTTCCACTCATACTAGATGCGGTTAATAGGTGCACCAAATTTTTTCGCTCTAAACATCATATTTACTGAGATACAGAGTGGGTTTTTTTTATGTAACAAAATGAGGTGGTTTTTTTTTATGTAACAGCACTATATTACATGAGGGGAAATTGATAAAGAATGGAGGGGCCCAGCAAAAGTGATAGGAAGGGATTGGAAAACAGTTGTAGCTAAACATGGAGGGACACTCAGGGAAGTTGCAAGAGTGCATTTACAAGGATAGCAAGTGTTCAACTGAGAGCAATGAAGGGGAAAAAGGGAATGATGAGAATGAAGGTGACGAAGGGATGACTGGAAATGAAAGTGATAACAAAAGGAAGGAAGAATTGGAACCCAAGGATGAATTTGTTGAAGCAGAGATTGTGGAAAAACCTGCTCAAGAAGAACAACAGTGTTTGGAAGAAGTGAGAGAAGGAGTGAACAAGGTGAAGGTAGGAAAAAGGTATAGGTGTGTACATAAGGATAGAAATGAAAGTATTGAGGTAAGAGTGTTAAGCACGGAGGGTAAGGCTAAAAGTAAGAAGTGGAGTGATTCATATAACATACAGAATGTAAATAATGGTGAGAATAGCTGGATAGACTTTCGTGATCACAAAGAGATTGAGTGTATAAGTGATGATGATGAGGTTTGGTTAGGAGGAAATTGGGATGATGAAAGAATATTAGAAGCAAAAATCAAGGCAAATGATGTGTTTAAAAAGGTGAAAGATAGAGGACAAAAGAGTATATCCCTTAGATGGGTGATAGCTGAGAAAATGAAAGAAGGTAAGGAAGTGTGTTAGACTCGTTTGGTGGCAAGATGATGAGGAAAAAAGTGAAGAGTTAATAACTGAAGCGCCAACATGTTCCCTTGATGTTAAGTCAGCATATTTGCAGGGTGATAGAATTAAAAGGCAGGTATATGTCACTCCTCTTAAAGAAGCAAAAGAGGAAGGCTATATCTGGGAATTACAGAAGATGGTGCATGGGTTGAAAGACACTGCAAGAGCTTGGTAATAGAAAGTTAAGCTGAGTTAGGGGGGAAAACTATGCTTGAAACTGCTTATTCATGTGGAAGAATGGCAACTGTTTGGATGGGGTTATGTGTATGCATGTTGACGATTTTTGTTTTGGGGGTTCTAAGAGGTTCTTAAATACTGTCATTTGTGGAATGAAAGAGAAGCCAGAAATAGGAACAGAAGATACAGTGGGATTTAAATACATAGGTGTGAACATTCATGAAAAGGATGGAATATGGTTGGAACAAGACAAATATATGAAGAGTATAACTGTGCCTAATAAGGATTTTTTTTGGTGAAAGAGAGATGGAAAAAAAAGAATTAACCATGTATAGATCTTCGATTGGACAAATGAATTGGTGGTGGCCAAACAAGGCCAAATTTATGTCATAATGTGAGTAATAGGAGTAAATACTTTAAAGGGGGTTGGGTGGAAGAAATGAGAAAACTTATCAATATAGTAAAAAGGTGTAAAGAATTTGATATGGAGATATGGTTGAGTAAGTTATAAGGTAAGATTCAGGTGGAAGTGTATACAGATGCTTCTAATGGTATGGAAGGTTGTGAGAGTCCTCAAGTAGAGCATATTGTGGCTTTGAAAGATATCAAAGGGAATAGATGTTCAATTTCTTGGAAATCAAAATGTATAAGGAGGATTGCAAGATTGACAATTGAAACTGAAGCAATTGCATTTATCGAAAGAATAAAAGGTGGTATATATGTGGGAGAATGTTGGAAGTTTGAGTGTTGGAAGTGGTTGTTTATACTGACAGTAAGACTTTGAAAAATGAAATTTATTCTGTAACACAAAAGGTGAGTAAATATTTGAGAATTGACATAGCATGGATCAAGTGGATGATGATGGAAGAGAAGAAGATACTGAGGCATCAGATAGCAGATGTGTTTACTAAGAATCAGGTTAATGAAAGGATAAAGGAATATGTGGAATGGAAAAAGAGGGGAGAAAGATATAAGAATGATTTTTTTCTTTTTTTATATTCTCTCAGTTCCTTTGTGTGTATGACTTTTATTGTTCTGCATGGAATCTGTCTATGGCAAGCATGAGGAAACATCAATGTTGCAAGATACATTATTTGATAAGTGTTCTATTTTTTCTTTTATGTTTTCTTAATATGTAAATTTATTACCAGTATTTAATTTCTCTTCCCTATCAGAATTAAAGTTAAAGTTGCCCTTAGATGACCCTTGGCAATTAATTTAATAAACAGTAAAGTAAATAGTCATTTTTGTATAGTAGATTTGCTTAAAGGAGAGTAAAGGATGGTACCCATGGTGTTAATTGAATACTTAGGATATGGATTCAGAGGAATGAGTATAGGTTACATTTGGGATAATCCTGGGATTGCATACCCTAAATATTATTATACATCTTCATTTGTTTATATTATAATTATATTTATTTATATGAGACATTCATTTATA
>JABUQX010077669.1:0-2500 GCA_015478945.1 Trachelipus rathkii | reverse complement strand
ATCATTCTACTGTCGATTTATTTCTGCTTTAACATCTTTATTTGCATTTTATTTTACCTGTATTATTAACTCTCTAGCATTTACTGTTAACTCTTTGACTTTTACGCCTTATTATTAAATAATCTATCAATTATATTTATTAATACTTGTATTTCTTAATTAATTTTTATATTAATAATTTAATTATTTTATTATATTTTTTATATCTTTTTATATATATATATATATCAATTTTTCATTTTTTATTTTCTTTATATGATAAGAAATAAACTACAAATAATCAAGAAAATGATAAAGGAGAAGAATAAAACATATTTAATTTTTATTATACTATAAATTGTGGACCGGAATTTCCTAATTAAAAAGAACGGCTTTCTTTATGTATTATATCCAGAAGTTGTCTACTAGGCGAGAGAGTAATCCGTCCTCCACTAGGTTTATTTTCTTAGCAATTATGAATACCATAATTTTAGAAGCAACCCATAATAAACATTTACAGTCCCGAAAGTTATATTAGTCTCTAATTCTCTCATCAAAATATTTACCATTTCTCAAAGTTTACTTCCCTACCATCAACACTTATCTCAATAAACATATATGAACTATAACTACATGACTACCCTTAAATCTGGAATTTAGGTGAACCAGCCGTCACACCTCCCCCAGCCATGAGGTTAAACAATGGGTGCTCATTTATATATTACCCTATTCATTCTCATTTTACTGCACATTATTAATATTTTTACCATAGATGTTCACTATTATTTTACCTGTCACTTCAGTTTACTATTTAAATTTATTAGTTGATAAAATGTCTACATAATCAGTTCTAGGTGAATCACGTGAGAGCATCCTCATGTATTTTGATCTATTAATCGGAAATTTTACCACATTCCTGTGAGGTGATTAGCTGGATCGAAAGTGGACAAATTTTAATTTCTGATTGAGCAGGTCGTCTCCTATCTTCCTAAATTTACTCTAGAGTTTATTTACGTTAAATAGTGGAAACAACCTAAAAGCGGGTTAATTTTTAAAACACCGATTCCAAATCTTCTTCATTCATCTTTTAATAATTCAAAGTACGTTGCGTACTCTGTCAATTTTAATGAGTGAGGATGCTTAAGATAGACCACTACAGTGATGGGTGATTGAAGACTCGTTCCAAAAGAGAGACTTAGTCCTAAAGTCCCCTTTCTCAAAATGTTTAAACATGATAGCGCGTTACAAAGCTGGAAAGGTCTGCAGTATAAGTCATACGCATATAAATTATCTTTAATCTTTGAGTACATTCACTCAAGATATCTTGTTAATGACCTGGTTCCACAGTCTATCCATTACATGATAGCTCTCCCTAGCTAATTCAGCTATTAAGTCGTAAAAAAGGTATTACTCCGCGTGCGAGAAGATAGGTCTCCGTTGTTATATCAATTTTAACCATAAAATTCACATCCCAGTGGAAGGATAGTCTCCTTACATTCACCATGTAAATAATTATAGGATTAAGTCCCCCCAAAAGGTGTAGTTTGAATCCTCCTGTTCCTCCATTTACTCTGTGCGGTGACCTCTTTCATTACTCTCCCGTCATTAGGGCTTTTCAATGTCTCCACCATTCTTCTCTATTTCATACCTCTTCTCGTCTAAATCTCTCCTGTCATATCGTTGGTCTACTTATCCTTCATCAATCTCTCTCGGTCTCTCTCTGCATCTCTCTCTCGTCATCTACTCCTTTCGGCTATTTTGCTCCTGAACTTCTCCTCTCTCTCTCTCTCTCTCTCTCTCTCGGGTTGGTATACTGTTGTCACATGTATGCTATGTAGTATCCTCTCCAATCCATAAATGCCCGGACCTATTCTCATATACCTCTAACCAGAAATTTAACGGTAATGGAAAACGTGATTAAAAATTGTCGGTCCTTGACTAAAAATAAAAACAGGTTCGATAATTTATTAATAGCTTTATTTTTTTCCCGAAGAAATACAATATCTAGAGTGTTGGATAGACTTATTCTCCCTTTTTGATTGAACATAGAGATAGCATAACTCTATGTCATAGTTTAGGTACAAATCTATCAAGAACAGTGTGCTTTGGACATTGACTGTCTTTTTGTAGCAGTAGGTTTATTTTATTTTAAGAAAAATTTAGGAATTTTGATTTCCGTATAAAATGATCTAGTATCTACAGTGGTAGATGAGTCCTTTTCTTGAGAGAAGATATCGCCATTTAATTGACCGTAAAATTTATAAGTATTATTTATGACTTTAGCGGCTTTTTTTCTATATGTGCAGCTTCATCTTGAAACTGTAAAAAAAACCACATGATTTGAGATGAGATTGTTTGGCATCGTCGTTTGAATAATTTAACAAATGTTCTAAATAGCTTCTATAAGGATAATTAGCAGCTGACACACCTAGTGAAGTTCCGTTAAGATAGACTTCAACCTGAGTGAAACATGTATACAGGAAATTTGATTCTGTATATACTATATGGTCATCACCCGATG
>JABUQX010077668.1:72500-99844 GCA_015478945.1 Trachelipus rathkii | reverse complement strand
GTATAATATATATTTTATTATATATAATATACATTCTGTAAAATTAGTAAAAGAAAATATTGAACGAATGCTGTTTGCAGTAGTTATTGGTTATAGTGAAAATTAACCTGACGGTTTCCAGGGGGCTCAGCACATTGCTCCAGGTCGTATGGTGTTGCTCTGTTGAAACATTGGGGTGGGAGATTGTTATCATGGTATATAAAGAATAGGGAGGTTTAGGATCACAGAGTGATAAGCTGTATTATGCGAAATGGTGCAATGAAAATATATACCGTATAGAGTCGGTATAACGTCGTCCAGCAGTATGTGAATCTAGTAATATAAATAGTGCCTTCTGTACGCGTTCCGCCACGTGCAGTAAAGATTTTAGCAGGACAATGAGCACATACATGAAACTGTAGATAACAGGCACGTTATTGATTTGGAACTAGTTTATTGTTGTCCAATATTGTATCATACTGAGTCACTCTACACAGGTCGATCGTTAATTTAGCTTCAGAGTTTCACACTCAAGATATGATTTGGCGTAAGAAAACTGTCCGATTCACATGTACTATAGCGTGTTTTACGGTAATAATATTGCAGAAAGCAGGTATGGTAGCCAGGTAAGTAGCCATATATTTGGACATAATATTTGTAACAGACTCGCATTACTGTACTAAATAGAAATACGATGCATACATTAATATGTATATATATACATAATATATATATATGTTGTCCACTTCTTATACATAAAGTAAAGTGTTTTTACGTTAATCATGTCAGTGTGTTGTTCATCCTTGCAATCTTATCCAGACGTTGTGTCGGAACCGTAAAGCTCCATATATTCAAACGTGTTTGTAATGTCAGGGGCAAAAGGAGATGTTGCCTCGCCTCTCTTTGCTCACAACCAACTTGAGGCCTACCCTCGTCTCTCCTCCTACGATCAACTACACATAGCTGATTCACTCTGACCTGCCGCTTGTGGTGGAAGGGTGGAGAGAAGAAAGAAGAAGAGAGAGAAGAAGAAGGGTGGAAGCGATTGAGATTGTGATAGAACTACGTTTTTTTACATGCAGATGCAATTCGGAGCACGGAAAGAGGAGGCAATTGCTATATCTATGATAGGAAGTACTCATTCTTCAATGGTATTCAGCCAAACCTTACGAGGAAATACCGAAGAGAGGGGAGAGAAACTGTCGAATAATACAGCCACGTATACAAGTAGATGAGAACAACTCAGTTTTAAGCCTGTGATCAGTCCTAAAGACTGGAAAACAAAACTTCGTCAAGAAGAAGTTTTAAAACTGTTAATTGATATAATATCATAGATAAATATAAGTATAATATATATATATTAGAGTGTAAATATTAATAGTATAATAATATATTTTGGTGAAACAAATTTAAAAATAAGTATATATTGAGTTAAATGGATGAATGAAGTGAAATAAGATAAGAAAGGAAGATAAAATACAATAAAAATAATAGAATAAGACAAATATAAAAGCATAAATATTAAATATCGAAATAGTAAATATAATATATAATCAAAAATGCATATTATAGATATAGCAGCAGCAGTGACAGTAAAGATGATGATGATGATTACAGATGAGAAGATGATGTGAAAGATTAAAAAGACTCATAATTGAAAGTAGATTGGAGAGAGAGAGAGAGAGTAAAGTGATTGGGAGAGTATAATAAAGGAAGAAGAGACTAGAGTTGATGCAGTTGAAAAGACTATTCATATTGAAAGCAATTAGAACTATATTAAATGAAAATTTACTAAAGAAAACTTAATATGCTAGGTGGCGTGTAGTCTCGTTAAAGAATTGTAAATTTATACAAGTAGCACGTTGACAGAACGAATTATAGAAGAATAGATGTTCATTGATATGTACTGATCGTGTTATGGTCATTAAAAAGCACTTAGAGTAATTAAAAACGAAAAATGGCAAATAACAGGAAGAGGATGAAGAAAGAGAATGAGAGAGAGAGAGAGGACGATCGAAGGACGACGAGAGTATAGATGGACGAAGGAGATCTGAATGAGGAGAGAAGAATGAACCCCTGAGGGAGCTTCTAAAAACTTACGCCTTGAAACGTTACGTTAAGAATGAGGAGGGGATGACGTGAGGAGGAGAGGTGGCCTAAGTGGTGAGAGATAGAGCAGAGAAAGTCTGGTTATTAGTGTAGAAAGAACGATAGAACCGAACGCGGACGAAAGGTGTGAAATCGCAAAAATGATTAGTGTGAAATACAACCCAGACTTAGAATAGTAGTGAAAGTACAAATTAATTTAGAGCTCATTTACAATTCTCATCACTGCACAAGCAGATAAATAAAATTCAATTGAAATCCGTGCAGTAGAATAAACTAAGTTAACACTCTCTTCTCACTCACGGATTTGGGGGGGAGTAATGCTGTGTAGGGTATGTTAATACGCACTGAACGCATGCACACTCCCAACGCATTATTTTTAAGGATTAATGTCGTCAGAGACGTTGATTCAAAGTAGATCTTTAGACCAACGACATGGTCCATTAGAAACTTAACATTCTAGTATCACGGAGAGAGACATCGCACTTGCTCATCTAGGTTTTAAAGCACATTGTCAATTTAATGATACATTCGGGTTGTCACTTTAGGGGATAATGTATATAACGTGTAAAGAAAATTATACCAAGTAGGAGAATGACAAAGTTATTAAAGAAAATAATTTTTATGATTTATTATTATAATGAAATGTAAATATCTCAGATAGAGATTAAATACTCGAATTTTTATTCTAGAACAAACAGTGTATATATGAAGTGAATCTAATAAGAGTACAATCAGTGAGCGTTATTGACCACTCATTCCAAGTACTTTTCACATTGAATAGATGGTGATTCTACAGATATCATCTCACTCACTAGTAAGTGAGATTTGAAAAACACGTTAATTGAAAAATAATTAGTATTAAATAAAACTTGGGACTTAGCTCTCGCAAGATAAACGATAGCAGGCTTTTTAACCTTTAAGTTTTGACCACCTTAGTTGTGTATAATATATATACTCATATACAGCATATATAATATATAATAATTTAAAACTAAGATTATTCATGGTTAGAAATTATCAGAATATATCCTAATACTACGACTCTGACGCTGGTATTGATGTAATAATATTTATTAATAACTGAGCATTATAGCGATATAGAATACAGAAATAAATATATTCACTTATTTGAGTAATGTCATAACGTAAAATTACATTGATGATCAGTTAATTAAACTCAAAATACCGTACACTATTCTCACACGTATATATAACTATATAATTAAATGTCTTTAAGAGCTGAAATTAATAAATATAGTCATAATAATGAATTAATAGTATTAAAAATAATATTTTCTACTATAGGATTTAGTATGATTTCCACTAGATAAGTGAGTTATATGCCAAATAACCATCTTATAGAAGGTAACGTATAAGTAGATATATATATATAATATCTACCATATCTCTCACATAAATGAATTCAACTAATATCCAACGAACAACGTCTTATGATAGAGGTTGAAATCAGGGCAATAAGTTGACTTCTTCCAGCAGTAGTAATATCTCATGAGTTGGAGTGGAAGTGTACTTGCAGTGTTCGTTATCTAAATTATCCGTTCAAGTAGCTTAGACGTCTGCGGATATTTTCAACATACTATCACTGTCGGAAGTTGGAAATACGTGAAATACAGACAGAAATATATTTCCCTTTTGACAGACGTGCGGATCTCTTGACTAGCATCTTTGAGGATTACGCTTCTAGTCCTAGGATATCTCCTATTTTATACTGAGTAGACATCACGAATGTGCAAAAACACTTGCCTATACAAGAAGATATTTATAAACGCCTACGTTATAAAAAGGAAGTTTAATATGTAATTATATAATAAAAGTATGTTTAGAATATTCTTAGACATTCTATATATTCATCTAAGTCTTTATCAACTGTCGATCATAGCGGATCTTTTTTTTTTATTTAAAATAAGCCATAATCATTTACAATTCTACGCTATTTTTACGAGTATGACATGGCCAGTGTGATAGTGATTGATTGGAGAAGAATTTTAGGATAAAAAATGAGAAGATGATACGGCAGAGGATACGAATGAATACATGAATATATTTTTTTTTTTTTTAATGGGATGGATCGATCATGTTAAAGATGGTCAGCGGATTCGTTCACTTTCTGAACAGAGATATATCGAAAATAGAACCGACACGAAATATTCATGTTTTTTTTTCATGGATATAGTCGGTTGCTAAGCGCGGAGTATTTGGTTCACTCCCTGAAGATTAGCAGCTGTAAGAACCATTCACGTCGCACAGGAAAAGTGCGCGGATCACTGAAGTAATAAAAGTGTAGTATTTGAGTGTACTATTAAAGCTAAAACTAATATGTAACGTCTTTAAAGGGGAGCTAGGAATTGGGTAATGCTTGGCAGATTATACATGTTTATTAAAGACAGTGCATTAAGAACAATAAGTTTTAGCCCCTATTGTACATAGGAGTGAATGCCGGTATATTAGTTGTAACAGCCAAGTAATTGAATTGGTTGCGGCCCAACTGCTCGAAACACAAAGGTAGCAGACCTTTTTACACGCCAATAGACTAACTGATTGAGGGTACACGTACTCGCTTTGCAGCGTAATGCCACGTGAAGCTGTAATTAATAGAGAGATAGGGAGTTTTGTCTACTGCGCGCGACGTTCTCACTAAAGAGGAGTGTAGTAAAGGGACGGTAACGCGACAGAGCACATTGTCACTGGTGATCACGAACTCTTCGGTTCATATATTTCATATTCTAATAATTACTTCTTACTTTTTCAGCTCTCTCTGTTCTGTGCATGTTTTATCTGCAGCAATAAAATAACGCACAAGTGCATTGGTGGGGCAACCTTGTATAAAGTAAGGTGTTGTCCAGTATATATATCATATTATATTAATATTATATATTAATATATATATTAAATATATATAATATATATATTATAATAGTATATAATTAATGATTAGATATAACTTGAATATATATATTAACTATTAATATACTATATAAACTCTAATATTAATTATAAATATATTATAATATATATTATACTTTGTAATATATATATATTATATTATATATATATATTTAATATATATTATATATATACTATTATTACTATTATAAGATAATATCTAATATATATATATAATAATAAATATAATTAAATTTTTGTAAAATAAATTTTGAAATTTATTGTACTATAATATACACAAAAATAGTGTCAAAAACTTTAATTTTCCGGTTTAAAATAAACTTATTAAATAATAACATACTACAATTATAATTAAACTTTACCTCCTTAAGAATAAGAGCAGAGATTGACTAGATGCAATAAGAAGAGGATGGAATATAGAATGTGCTAGAGGAGAAAAGGGCAAGAATAAAATATTTTTTAAAATGCAACAAAGATTAAAAGAGTTAGTATGAAGGTGAAAATGAAAAAAAAATGTTTCAAGTCAATTTCGAAATAAGGATGCACAAATTGTTATTTTCGATTCAGATTCAGATTCAGATCCCGATTCAGAGTGAGAAATTTCAAATTATCACAGAGATTCCAATTTTGGAAGCAAATTCCCCAAGATATGAAGCAAGACCGATTCTGCATTTTCGATGGTAGAACAGACAGTAATTGTTATAATTCTCGGTTAAGTATTCTTTAAATCAAATTAAAATCTCAGAATATTTTGTTATCTTCATTAAAATTAGTATCCGATTTAAAAGCATGTGTACCATATTTTTATATTCAATATTATGCATTCAATATCAAAGTTCTTACCAGTTTGGTACTCTTAAGTATTCTGCTAACTTCATGGATTATGGGAAGTTGTATCGTATGGTATTTCATACAGACAATTTCTTTTAAGTCTGAATATTTCTAAAGTAAGGGATAGAAAGTGGAGTTAGACTCCTATACGATTATCTTAGTTGAATCGTCATTATATATATATATAGAAATTATATACTTAAATTTGCTATAAACATATCACACTACTCAAATCACAGATAATCACACCACAATCATATAATATATATATATATATAATATATTACTTACTATTAATATTATAATTAAATATATATAATATAATATATAATATATATTATATAATATAATAATTATAGTTATATAGTATTAATATATATTATATACTTAATATATATAATTTATTTAGCTTAATTAAGTTTGGTATAGGTCTTTACTATATTGCATAATTTTATTTATTTATGGTAATATAATAATTAATAAATTATAATAATAATAAAGTAACTGTTATAGATTCATATATCATAACTTATTGAATGTATGAATCATCAATTAGGAATTTCAGACAGGTATAAGTATACATTAGATACCTCAGTTCAGAGCTTCTGAGAGTAACTGCTTACATTTATTAATGACGTATATACTATATATTACTGTAAAATGTACAGATGAGTTCATCAAACGAGTTAAAGTGTTAATTTATGTTATAGTAGTTTATAGTTTTTTATTAGACATTATTTATTGATCATATAAGTTATTATATTATATTTAATGTGTTCTTCCTAATTCATTATTATTGTTTAATATTATTGATTATAATTTTATAATTTAAATTTATTATTAATTATTTTATTATTATATATTACTTACTATATAACATTTTTCCTCTCCAAATATATTACAATATATGGGAATTAATATTTTGAATATTGATTATGTAATATTTAATATTCAATGTAAGTTGCTCACTCTAGTAAACGATTATATACGAATTTTATTAAAAATATAGACCCTTATATCTGGGTACTTTTAAAACTTAATATACCAGTAGCCATTTATATATTCAATACATCACCTAATTTAGAGTTTAAATACACTAGCAGATAAATTCGCTGTATATAATATAGTAATTACTATACTAATTATATATATATAATATATATATTATATATATATATTATATCGTTATAGATTTGTATAGTTTTTAATGATAGCAATATTCATTATAATTATAATCTAATATATTCGTACTAACATAATCTTATCGTATATATAAAAGTGCATTTTCTACTTTCATTAGTTATCACAGTTTTACTACTCATTGACCTGTGCTATGTTTTACTTCATTATTGTATTATATAAATGTGTGTTTTTAATATAATAATCACAATCCCATAACAATGATATACATGCTAACCTATCTACACTACAAACCACATACACAGTACACACACACACACACAACATACATCATTCAACATCAACCCTACGCACACATACTCAACAGGACAGCTTCAATCAAATCCAAGGGAAATAAAAATGCCACCATACATCTCTAAAGATATAGGTATTACAGAAAGTCCACTATAATGATTTGACTAATATAAAATTAAAAAAATAAAATAAAAAAAAATATAAAAAAGAAGTAAAAGAAAAAACCGTTTATATACTCTTCATCCGACAAATAAACAATATATTAAAACAATATAATTGTGTACAAAAAAGTTAATATGTTTATTCACAGTAAAGAAAAGAGAAATTTAATAGAGAAATTAATAAGTTGAAGACTTAAGAAGTAGTAGAGAGAATAAAAATGATTTATTCATATTTTTATTTTATATTTAATAACATAATAGAAAAAATATATACATATTGATATATAATATAAAGGGAATCATTACCGTGCTTATCGTAATACACTCAAATCAAAATTTACAGTGGGGGGAAGGATTAGGGTAGAGTCAGTTATTGTAATAAAAATATTTGAAACTGATCTTGCCTAACAAACATTGACACCTACACACACCAGGAATAACAACGACGACACAATTACAAGATATGACCGCAAGCACCCAACCTGCATGCACCTGCACACAAACAACTATAATTCAAACCACTCTTTTGTACTCTTCACATATTATTCTTTTTTAACATTAATAATTATCATTTATAATATAGAATTATAAATATAAATATATATATATATATTATTTTAAATGGTTGGCCTGGTTACATCCTGTTGTATATTTGGCCTATTATTATTGTATATTATATAGTATAATAATGAACTTTCCTGATAGAATATTTCTGTGACCTCAAAATAACAGTGTTTTACGATTATACTCTACTTAGGTTACATTCTCATTCAATTTGTGTATGATAGTGGCTCACATCTTAACAGTACACACGAGATTATGAAATCCGCACAACATTAAAGACGAAACATAAGCCACGGAGACCTCCAGTAAATAGTTTCATGTTAAATTAATATCTGTATAAAGGAAATAATAACTAACACTGACAGTATATTAATTATATCAATTGTTATATTAAGTTATTAAATATATACGGGCTATATAAATTAGCTATAATTGACATATATATATATATACCTATAAATTATAATATTACTTTCATTTAATTTTTAACTTTTAAACGTAATATATATGTTAATGTATGTAGGTTCGAATTATAATAATAGTGACATAATGTATAAATGACTTATGTAATGATGGTATATTTTAAATCCATAGTAATGAACATTCGTTAATTCAATATAACTGATCACGTTAAGCCTCTTTATGGTATATATATATTATATTTATATACTTTTTAAAAAAAAAGTCATTAAGCTAGTTTACCTCACCGAATAACTATTATATATTTTCTTTTTGGCGAAAAATATTAGAAGACTCTAGATTAATAAATAATACAGTATATAAATGTATGGAACTCAAGTTAAATAATCTCATATATTAATGAGGTGAAAACGTTTTTACGTCAGAAGTGAGGAAATTATGGATCGTTTTCTATTATTTTAATTTTATATATTTAATTATATATATTAATATTAATTATTATTTTTTATTATTATCTTTATTTATTATCTTATATAATTTATTATTATTATTATTATTATTATTATTATTATTTATTAAATTATACTAATCAATTTCCCGAAATTACACTCAAGTACCGTTCGCCAAGTAGCAAGGACGAAATCATTCTCATCAAGTTCAACAAAGGTCAACAAATCATTTTTACAATTCCCCACTGAGTAAAAGTTCTCGTAGAATATCTTGGTAGATGTTTTGATCATCATCGAAGACTAACTAAATTATCTGATTTTATATAATCAATCATTGAATTGAGAGAGCGCTAACGTTGTTTTAATTAATATTTTATGTATTTTAATTCATAAAGTTCCATACCTTATGGGACACGATGCCTCCATTTCTACTATATTCATATGGGAGATGGGAGATAACTATTTTGTATGTAGTGATCTTATTCAAAGAATCGTCATGAGGAATCCAAACTGTGCGTTCAAACACTCGGGGCAAATCACGTTACTGTTATTCCACTTTAGGCATTTACTATTATATAATAGTTGCATGTATTGAATAAACCTAGATCATAGACTACATAGTACCATGCTCACAGTACGCATTTATAACACTAAGATCACATTTTAAAAAATGACCAGTTTTACAGTTATCAAAGAATCTCTGACTTATTTTGAATTGTTTACTCTATGTGGCTGAATTTTATAGTTCCTCTGACTTATTTTGAATTGTTTACTCTATGTGGCTGAATTTTATAGTTCCTCTGACTTATTTTGAATTGTTTACTCTACGTTATTCGTTTGAAAAGACAGATAAATACCCAGATCCTGAAGAAGTGTAAGAATATATTACAGCCTTTACTAAAAGGAAAAGAGGCAGCCAGAACAATACGTTAAAAATATTGCTATAACTTAATTTTGATATATTTATTCATTGCTATGTCATCCATTATTCTGGCATCGTCAATCGACATATCAAATTCAGTTGTTAAGTTAAACAATCAATCACATCACTACCCCGCTCACCCTCTCCCATTCCTACATCCATCTCCACCACCACTATCATTGCCTTGATGATGATGATGATGATGATGATGATGATGATGATGATGATGATGATGATGATGATGATGATGATGATGATGATGATGATGATGATGATGATGATGATGATGATGATGATGATGATGATGATGATGATGATGATGATGATGATGATGATGATGATGATGATGATGATGATGATGATGATGATGATGATGATGATGATGATGATGATGATGATGATGATGATGATGATGATGATGATGATGATCGATGAAATGTCCATTCATGGAATATCTTTAGGTACGAATGAGGAAGTGACTCCGAACCCCTCACGTGTCAGCTTTCTTCAGATCTTAAAATTTCACTTGTCTGTTTTACTCTACAAAGTACGAAAGTTTGAGAATTTGTTGATCAAAGGACTCTCATAACTGCAAAGCTGCATAACAAGCAAAGTTGATGGGCTTAATAGCAGTTCTTGACCTCAGATTCGAGAGCAAATAAAATTTTTGGTCAATATCTTTGCATCAAAAATAAAGCATAGCCAATAGTAATGGATTCATGAAATAATTATATGAGGCTATTGTTATTGAATCCATCTTAATTTTTTAATTTATTGTGTTATCAATCGTATCAATTGTGAGAAAAGAACAAAAGGTGTAAAGCTGAAATGGACACAGAAATGTTTAGCTTGCGAAGTGGTAGTAAAAATGACCAGTGGTAGAGAAGAATGGTCATTGAGCTTGATTAAGAATTGAGGAACAAGGGAAAGCTTAGCCAAGCATAAAAAAAGCAACAATAATTCACAAATTTCTCTAATGATCTTTATTAATTCAGAACGGTAACACATATTCGTCAAACATGATTTAATAACTTAATATTACGACCGAAAAGTAACTTTCAGGAAATTGATCAAAGTTAAATAAGATTCTTTAAGGTTTGGCAACTAAATATTCGTCTTTTAACCTAATATATATATATATATATATATATATATATATATATATATATATATATATATATATATATATATATATATATATATATATATAGAGAGGAGAGAGAGGAGAGAGATATATATATATATATATATATATATATATATTTGTATATAACTATATATATATATATATATATATATATATATATATATATATATATATATATATATATATATATATATATATATATATATATATATATATATATATATATATATATATATATATATAATCATGAACCACTATTTCATGATCGAAAAGTAATTTTGAATGAAATTTCAAAGTCAAATGGAATGTCACAAAGTGAAAATAAAATCAAAAGTCAAAATCAAAATCTTCTAAAATCCAAAATTTTGTAAGATTTGGAGAACTTATTTTCAATCCAAGATCTAACATTATCTAAGCTTAAGAGTGGTTTTAACTACTTCTTGATAGGTAAGAACACCAAGCTAAAAGAAGAAAAAAAATGAAAGTTTTTTTTTTTTTGATTCGTTTCTAGTGTTTTGTAATGCACGAATCTCTCAAATAGTTCTTCAAAAAATCTTATTAAGAGATATTCGGAAGTGAATGAAGCTAATCAAGGCATAATAATAAATAAGATAATAATAAGAGATTATGTCGCATTCACATTCGGTATGTGAGTCACCCAAATAATATCCGTATTTTCATTCGCGGATATTTGAACACTCGGATTCACCACATCACAAAAACAAACAAAATTCATTCTAATTTCGAAATGTTCAAGGATTTATGACGAAGCAAACAGTTAAATGTAACCTTTCAACGTCTTAATAAAAATAATTTGACCAATCAAGCACCAAAGTTTATATATATATATATATATATATATATATATATATATATATATATATATATATATATATATATATATATATATATATATATATATATATATATATATATATATATATATATATATATATATATATATATATATATATATATATATATATATATATATATATATATATATATATCTCACACCATGACATTCTAATGATTCACTAACCAAATTGTAACTTGAAGGTGTGAACTATTTGACTATAGTGGGGTAAAAAAACAATTGTAACGACCTTGAAGAAATAGAATTGGAGCCTTTTTAAATAAAATATGACGATTTTAGAATCTATTGATTCGTTATAAAGAATTTATTCTACACCTCTTTAGCTTTAAAGGGAGAAAATTAAGAACTTAGATGAGAAACGTCTTTGAAGTATTTATCTGTAGTTTGGTAGCTTGTTTTACTATAATAGTAGCTCTTGTTAGCTGGGATAAACCACCATCTAATCTACATACACACCACATTTTGAAGCTCATATATATATATATATATATATATATATATATATATATATATATATATATATATATATATATATATATATATATATATATATATATATATATATATATATATATATATATATATATACATATATATATATGTGTGTGTGTGTGTGTGTGTGTGTGTGTGTGTGTGTGTGTGTGTGTGTGTGTGTGTGTGTGTTAGTGTGTGTGTGTGTGTAGGTAGTGTACATGCGGGAGAAAAGACCCGAGGTATACATGAAATCTACCATTGTAAGTAAAAATTGAATTCAAATACAAATAATTTGCCCATATGTAATGATAGACGACGTTTGAAAATGTTTAAATTAAAAGAAATGCGGAAAATAGAAAAAGGAAAAAAGTATTTAAAATTTTATTATTAAAGTAATGAAAGAATGAGCACAGCAGTTACGTTTTGGGTCATAAAAGAAACTGAACAGAATAAGATGAGATTGTATTTAAAAGGGAGTCATATACTGAGTCTTCTCGAAGGAGGACGTATGGGAAAAGATTACTCAGAAGAGCAGTGTCCGTTGTAAGATTAATAGTATAATTAGAGTCAATGAGATATTTCGACGTCTAAGAAGAGATTGGAGAATGTAAGTGAGAAAGGGAGAGTTGAAAAGACGACAAGAGTTCTACACTCACACTTCCTAACAAGAAGAACAAGCACCCTATGTATGTATGTGATGAACATTCCATAACTGAACGAACTACATCCCGAAAAACAAAACGAGAAACTAGGGGCATGAAAAGTTCTGAAGAGCCACAGAACACCTAAACTCATAGAAGATTTTTTTAAGTATGAAAAATAATGTCTTACTTACAACAACAACAACAACAACAACAACAACAACAACAACAACAACAACAACAACAACAACAACAACAACAACAACAACAACAACAACAATAACAAAATGGACTCATCAGGAATATTAAGTTGTGTTTCGAAGATGTTGTAGTTGTTTGAAAGATTTCATCGAGTTGATGGTTAAAGGAATTGAATTTTTGAACAAGGAAAAATAGCCATACTAACTTCCGCTTCATTTAAAAATATGAGAAAGATCATTGACCAGTTGCTTCTGGACTTTCCTCCTGTAGCATCAGTAGCACCAGTTTCTTGTGGTTGTCATGGTTGTTTTTCAAAATGAAAAGAATAAATAAGGGTTATCTTGTCATTCGTAAGACTTTTTTTCTGTGATTAATTAACAGTTTCCTGCAATGTGTTTTATTCCACTAATTTCAAGATTTACACATCACATTGCACATTGTCAAACAAAATACACACCAAAACATTCATTCTAACATACAAAAACTTACAATTTATTTAATCGCTTCATAGTCAGAAAGCTTCATAGTCAGAAAGTTCAAAGTCACAGGATTCGAAATGACGTTCACGGTGTACTCGAGCAGTCTGTGCAATTTAGAGGTGAAGCGGGGTTTTTGCAATCATATCTGGCTCTGTGTAACCCTAAACCATTTAATCAGGAGAGAAAACCTACAACTAAGATTCCCTCTAGCTTTAGAACTTACTAAGGTATGGGTAGTAATGAGTTGCCAAAATTTTAACAAACGGATTTCTGCTTTGTCATAAGATTTAGCTACCGATTCGCTTCCCTGAAAAAATTTTAATTGCCGGTTCACCGGATATATATATATATGTTTATATATATAGTATATATATATATATATATATATATATATATATATATATATATATATATATATATATATATATATATATATATATATTACAGCAAATGTATTGAATTAGTCATTTTAATAAATGTTAAATCCAACCACTCACAGGTCGGGGATTGCGGGGGCAGAGACCCTCAACTTAATAAAATATTTGTCACGTCAATCTTTATTTTCGATTTATTATATTTACTGTAATATATATATATATATATATATATATATATATATATATATATATATATATATATATATATATATATATATATAGTTTTATAAATATCTTATTATTGTGGTTAAATGTATATCTATATATATATTACATAAATAACATTCATATATATTATTATTATATATTGTATGAAAACATTTGAAACTTGCTGGAGTGTAGTAGTGTATAGTTTCTGTCTGACACCTCATCTCGCCTCACCCCACCCTCCCACCCTCCTCTTCTTCATCCCTGCTATTAATTATTTCCTCGTAATTCAAACCAAACATCCCCTCCCTCCCTCCCACCATTATTTTAACGAGAAACCATCCACCCTTCTTGGGCTCTATCTAAACCCTTCCTCCTCTCACCCTCTCTCAATATATTTATCTACCAGTCTTTGCTCTATTCTCTCTCAAATGCCCTGACCATATTACATTCCTTCTTATCTCTTCCCACCAGACCATTCCTCCAATCACACCTCTCCTCACCACACTATTCCTAATCCTCCTTCTGCTAACCCCACAAACCGGCTCTCAACCCTTCATCTCAAATACTTCCAACTTTTCCTAGACCTGGCATTCAACCCCCAAGGTTTCACACCCATACATCACTGCTGGTACACAGATTTTTTCAAACATACTTATCTTAACTTTTGTGACAGATCCCTTCATATTTCTTCTCAGACCACTCAAAGCTCATATTCCTTCACCTATTCTATGTTCTATCTCCTCCTTCATCCCTCCCCCCTTACCCAACTCCATCCCTAACTTATAAAATCTTCTTCCAATACTACCCCCTACTGAATTTCAACTCCTCCCCCTCCTCTCTTTCTTCCCCCCTCTAACACTAACACTTTACTCTTACTTGGATTTATTTTAAGCCCCCTTTTGTCCACACACATTCTCTCAAACTCCCTCACCAAATACCTCAGCCCTTCCGCGTTCTTTCGCCACTAGGGCAGTATCATCCGCAAACAGTATCATGTTCACTTCCCTTCTATCATTCCCATCCATCAATTCCACCCCCCCTTAAAGACGAAAATACATACACCTCCATAAACAAAAACCCTCGCGCACATTGGCCACACCCCTGCCTCAATTCACACATCGTCCCAAACATCTCACTCTCCTCTCCTAATACTAACATTCTACTATTCCTATAAAAAGCCCTGATACTTTTCCTGTAGTCAATTTCACCCCATTTTCTCTCCCTAACACTTTCCAACATTTCTCACCCTATTCACTTTATCATGATGTTTTCAAACTAACATCCATATTACTTTCCTTTTCCTCCTCAAATACTTTCTTTTCTTCCCATTTTCTGATGATTCTTGAGTGGTGGAACATTTTGTCCATTACCACCCTCTTCTCCCCCTTAAATCCTCCTTGTTCTTTTTCTCTCATTCTCCTCCTGAGTAGAACTCCTTCTTACTTCCTTCAATCAGTATTCTTCCTGTACATTTTCCCCTACCACACTTAGAAGACAAATACCTCTATAATTCCTATTCATCCTATCCCCTTTCCCCTTATACAGGGAACCAAACAACCATCCACCTCCCAAACCTGTGGTACCTCACCACTTCTCTATGTTAAATAACCTATGCATCCATTCCTCCACCCCTACATACCTCCCTTCTGCAACATTTCATTCTCACACTCATCTAGACCAGCGACTCTCCTTTTTTTCCTTAGTTCATGGCTCCCATTTCTCTCCTGATTTGGTATTTCATCCTCCTCCCTCCCCACCTCACATTTCCCTCCCTACCCTTTTTTTGGTGATTTATTCTTCTCCCCACCCCACCTCTCTATTTTCCGAATAGGGGTCCACTAAAATACTCCCCCACCCCTTCCTAATTTTAATCCTTCCTCTTCAACAGCTCCTTCTTTCCCTTTTAACTTCTCCCTAACCCCTCCTTCTTCTTCCTTGAAAGGTTTTTCCTTGGTGAAATTGATTTTATTCTTGAAAGATATTCAAAATTTTCCGTCACTTTTTTATTCTAACTTTTGCTTTTTCTTTTCTCTCTCCATCCCGCCCTCTTGCTTCCACTCTAACCCTTCTATATTCCTCCCAGCTATCTTCTCCCTACTCCCAACCATTTCACATAAGCCTTCTTTTCCTTTTCTCACCACCTCTTTTCACTCTCTAGCACTCCCACCCACCATTCACCTCTTTCTCTGCTTGCACCTAATCTCTTTTACCTATGATATTCTCTAGCCTCCACATACTGCCTCTCTAAATCTCTCTTCCACTCCCCTTCCACCTCCCCACCCCATCCCTCTCACGTTTCTCCACTTGTCCTCCATACCTCCCAAACTCCCTCTTACACCCTATCTCCTCCAATTTTTCCACCTTATCACTTCCCCTCTTTTCTTCCCTATTTCTAACCGTCACCTCCTCCCACCCTTATCCTGGCACTACCAAATAGTGATCTGATATCCCCTCCCGCCCCTCTAAACACATTTACATCTACTAATCTACCTCTATCCTCCCATTTACACACACATAATCTAGTATCACCTTCCCCCCCGTTATCTCTTTAATTTCTTCCATGATACTATGATTATCATTTTTTTAAACCAAGTATTCCCTACTATCATTCTTTTCTTCGACACATCACTCTATCAGGCTTTCTCCATTATCATTCCTCTCCCAACCCCAAAAGGACCTATTCTTCCTACCTCCACTCCCTTCCTACTCTTGCATTCAAATCTCCCAGTAAACAATTTTTTTACCAAAACTTTCCTAACACTCATTCAACTCACTCTCAATATTTTCTTTCTTCTCCTCTTCTTCTTCTTATTTATATAGGTATATAGTTATATATATATATATATATATATATATATATAGAGAGAGAGAAAGATAAAGTATATATATATATATATATATATATATATATACATATATATATATATATATATATAAGGTTAAGGTATATATATATATGAACACTTTCTTCAGAATTGAATCGTTAGGTGTAAGAAGTAACTTGGTCTTTTTACTTTTTTTTGCTTTATTAAAACTTTGAAACAAAGAAAATTTATACGCTTCAGAAACAATGATCTTCTGGAGAGTTCTGGGAGAACGATTTTAGAGGTAAAATTAATGAAGATGCTGTTCCACTTAAAAGGGTAAAATCTACCTGGGAGAATATATAACTCTAAGGATTGATATTCTGAAACCATAGCGCAGAGAAATAGTTTCCTAGAGTGCCCGAGATCAAGAGTTTCTAGGCCAGAAGGAAGATGCTGGTTCAACTGACAGATGAAAGTCCTACCTGTGAGATGGTGTTACTGTTATATATATAGTATATATATATATATAGTTATATATATATATATATATATATATATATATATAAGATAAGATATATATATATATATGTATATGTTTGGTATATTTATATTCATATATATATATATATATAGAGTATATATATAAATATATATATAAGTATACATATATATATATATACATATATATATATATATAGAGACCTCTCTGTAGAGATGTATATTTATATATATATATATATATATATATATATATATATATAAATATATTATGAATGTTCATAGAATTTTAGCATCACATTTTAATCTTAAACTTTTGAATAAATATATATAAAAGCTATGTATATATATATCTATATATATATATTTGTATTATGTCATATATATATATATATATATATATATATATATATATATATATATATATATATATATATATAAATTTCAGGGCTCATCCTAGATGACCACTTAACATATGCACCGCATATTAAACACCTAAAACAACTTGTCATCGCACCCTTGACCTGTTACGTCATCTCGCCTCAAAATCTTGGAATATGATCAAAAATCCCTTTTACGTCTCTTTACGTTGCCCTAACTGATCGAAACTGGATTGGCACAGCAGCATATCAGGCCTCCATAACACTCCATTACACCTGTTAGACGCATTCAAAACGAAGGATCCGTATATCCACTGGAGCTTTTGACTGTCCTGAGGTGAGCCTTGAAGTTGAATCCGATGGATGCCACTCTCTCTTCGAAGAGAATACATCATGTGTACAAGTTATCTTCTGTTAAAACCCCAATACCGTCTGCCCTGACACCGATTCTGCAGGAGGTACCTCAGAATCAATTACTGGCTATTTGCAAACACGGTTCATAACATCTTTAATTTCCTCAACATCCCTTTTCAATTGCCTTTCTCGTTTGACTAAGGGTACACACCTTGTCTATTTCCCTTCCTACCATTTGTTTGGCTATGATCTCCCTCTCCAAATCTAACCATCCTGCTGCCTTGTTAAAAGCATCATTCCTGTCTCATTCCGCAGTTCACGATGAATTTACTCCAGTGTTTACTGAGGTTCTAAAATGGGGACAGGGTGGGCGCTTCTACTGTCTTTCCTGACCGCAACCTCTCCCATACCCTTCCCCTTTATGCTTCAATTTTTACAGCAGAATTAACGGCTATAATGATTGCCCTTTCTCGAATTCTAATCCTTAACCAAGATCACTCTTATGTCGTTTATTCAGATTCGCTTAGCGCACTACAAGCGCTTAAAACCCCTTATTCTAAAAACGCAATGGTATCAGCTGTACAACAATTTCTTCGACTGCTCCACTCCCGTAAGAAACAAATTATTTTATGTTGGACCCCCTCTCATGTAGGGATAACGGGAAATGAATGCTGATAGAGAGGCCAAAATGGCCGCCTCCTCTTCTCGGAGTTGTTCCAGGTACCTCCTGGATGCCATTCGACAAGGCCGCCTCCCATCAACTGATTACTATCCTGCTCTCCGACAGGGCTTTCGATCTTGTTGGCAAGAGTGCTGACGAGTGATCGGCTGGGAGGGAAACTCAGAAACATAAAGCCGAACATTGGTGAGTGGTCTTCCTCCCACAGACGAAAGCGCCTACACGAGGTGATACTTGCACGCCTCCGTATTGGCCACACTAATATCACTCACAGTCACTATATGTCACGGGACCCTCCTCCCATTTGCAAATTTTGCCGTCGCCACACCCCGCAATCTGTTCATCATATCTTCATTGATTGTTCCCATCTGGCCCTATTCGCTGTCGTCATTTTCCTACTTTACGGTCCATAACACCTTCTAAAAGATTTTCCCATATCTTATCTGAATCTTCCCACTTTAGCAGTAACTCTATTTTCTTGTATCTTCAAAGTGAATATTCTTTATAGTATTTGATTTTGTTATGTAATCTTAAGACTATTAACAATGCAAGGATAAAATTTTATTTAGTTTTTATTTATTTGACTGACTGAATATTCATTTCACCAATCAAATCTTTCTTTGACATTTGAACATGTATATGACAGGGCTCCCATGGTGCTGATTTTCAGCCCAGTGTGGCCGCTTCATTGTGAGCCGGGGTACTCAGACATTGACTCTCAAATGTAATATATATATATATATAGAGTAGAGTATATATATATATATTATATATATAAATATGTTTGTACAGATAATAAGATATATAGATAAAAAAAAAAATATATATATATATATATATATATATATATATATATATATATATATATATATATATATATATATATATATATATATATATTCATTCTCCAATATTTTAAGAAATATATTTCCTGTATTAACTGAGTTATTAATAATCTTTTTCTTTAGTAATTAAACAGTAAAAATTACAATTTTTGTAAATTTATTTGTTAAACTCAAAAAAAATTATCGAAATTGCAATTTTTTTTTTTATTTATTTATTTTTTTTTTATTAATGAAATTTTCGGCATGAATATAATTGGATGAGTTATAAAAAATTCGATGCATTAGATTTACAACTCCTTTAAACAGTATCAAAAAAATTGGAAATTCTCTTTATTAGTTTATTTTTTTTACAATTTCTCTGGCAGGGGGTAAAATTTTTTGTGTTAAAAGTGAGAATTTGTTGTAATTCTTTAATATGTTCATTTGAATTTTTAAATGAAAGTATCGGAGTAGTTTCAATTTAACAAGTTACAGTAACTTTTATTTATTCATTTTACTACACATACCAAATCATTTTACCATGGTCACATGATCGCGCCATGTCCAATTAGAAACAGCCGTAACAATGACGTCATCAGAGGTCAAATTGTTAGGTAGTTGGGTATATATAAAAATGTTCAAATAAAAAATATGCAAGTTGTACAACAATTGAATCTATTCTAAAAAAATCATGAAAAATTGAACGAACGTAAAAAAAGAAAAAAGAAATCTGGAAAAATATATTTTATTTTTAAATATAATAGAAAAATCTCACAATTATACTATACATCTACTAATTATGCATATAACCTACCCCTATTTCTTAGCTGTATAGCCTACAAACTTAAAGCTATATATTATAAAGCAAATAAATGAATAGTTCTGCAATGTATGAAACTATAAATATTCAAAGTTTTTAAGGAAAAATATTCAAACCCTTTAGAAAGATCCGTCCGAAGACAAGATATTGAGGATATTGTACGACATGAGCCGGAGACGGATATCTGTTACATCACTTATATATATATATATATATATATATATATATATATATATATATATATATATATATATATATATAAAGAAGAAGTATAGTAGTTATATATATATATATATATATATATATATATATATATATATATATATATATATATATATATATATATATATATATATATATATATATATATATATATATATATATATATGGTGAGAGAGAGAGAGAGAGAGAGAGAGAGAGAGAGAGAGAGAGAGAGAGAGAGAGAGAGAGAGAGAGAGAGAGAGAGAGAGAGAGAGAGTGTGTAGTCGAAGATGTGGAAAGTAGTTTTAACGGAAATACAAATGATAGCTTTAATTAATAAACGCATAAAACAACTTCCCCAAAAACCGTTCCTCGTCCCGTTTGCATCCGACCCCCTCCCCCCCCCCCCCCCTCTCGTGTCTCCCACCGCTTCCTTCCCTCAACCTCCCCTCCCCCCCTTCCACACACACTCGAATTTTAACCGAAAAGTTTCATCAAAATTTCCAGATAAATTTTCAACAATTGGGTGAATGTTTTTTTCTTTCTTCTTTTTTTTCAGATATAAAAAAGACATTTAAAATAATAAAAAGAAATAATAAAAATAAAATAAAATGAAATAATTTCACAAATGTAAATTTATAATTATACCTTAATAAAAATAAAATAAAAAAATAACCAAAAAAACAAAGAAAACTAAAAAATTAAAAACTTTTTTTATAATCGATTTCATATACAAACAAACCTCCACACACACACACACACACACACACACACACACACACTATATATATATATATATATATAAATATATAAGAGAGAGAGATATATATATATATATATATATATATATATATATATATATATATATATATATATATATATATATATATAGTGAATGGTGGAACTAAGAGTGGTAATTGATACAAGTGATAAAAAAAATAATAATAAAAAAAAAAAAAGAAAAAAAAAAAAAAAAAAAAAAAAAAAAACAATGAAGAGGTTTCGACAGAAACATGTATGGAAATATATAAGGAAGAAATGAGGAGGCGCAAACGTTGGCATACGATAGAACAAAGTCTGGAGGTTAAATGAATTAGGCTTCATGAGGATGAATGTGATTCGGCTAAAGGAATTTGAAAGCTTTGTTCTGGAAGGAAGTGCGAAATGTTAAGAAAGAGACTAGAATAATGAATAATAATGGAACTTTCGTGACTGAGGAATTAGATGTGTGTGAGGAGAGTGTGGAGGGAGTATTTTTAAAATTTGTATAACATTGACAGTGATGAAGAGGTGATAGTGTGTGTGTGTGGGTCTGATGGTGTAGGAAGAAGTAGGTATTCTGGTAATGAGCTAATTAGAGAGGAGGTAATAGCTAGATTGAGAAAGTTGAAGAATGGTAAATCAGCAGGTATAGATTGGATTACTGGTGAAATGATAAAGAATGGAGGTGAGATTTTGATTGACTGAATATAGAAGTTGTGTTGCAAAGAGTTTGTAAATGATGTAGTTCCGTTGGACTGGAGGAGAGCAGTGATAGTACCCACCCTTGTATAAGGGTAAGGGAGATAATGAGGGCGGTAGAGGCTAAAGGGAAATAAGTTTATTGAACGTTGTAGGGAAGATATATTCTGGTATTTTTGCTGAAAGAGTGCGTCGAGTAGCTGAGGAATTGATTTTTAACGAACAAGATACGTCTAGAAGTGGTGGAGGATGTGTAGGGAAAATGAGAGAGAAGAGGAAATTTATTTAGATTTTATGGACTTGCAGCAAGCGTGTGACAGGGTTAATAGGAAAGCTCTTTGCCAAGTGTTAATGATATATGGTGCTAATGGTGGTCTTCTGAATGGAATTTAAAGTGTATATGTTGATAGTGAAGCGTGTGTAAAAATAAATTTAGCGGAAAGTGAATGGTTTAATATTAATAGCGGAGTGGGACAGGGATGTGTTATGTCTTCATGACCATTCAATTTGTATATGGATGAAGTAATGAACGAGTTTAAGGTAGGGGTAGCAAGGCAGAGTGTTAAGACTGATAAAGAATGGTAGAGAGTGGAAGATACCTTTCTTATGGTACGCAGATGATTTGGTTTTGCGTAGCGAATCTGAAGAAAGCTTGAGAAGATTAATAGAGATGTTTGGCTGGGTATGTAAAAAGAGGGGTTTGAAAGTAAATGTAGATAAGAGCAAGGTGATGGTTGCAGGTGAGGAGAGTACGTAGTGTGAAATCATGTTGAATGGTAAGTAACTGAAAAAACTATCTGAGTTTAAATATTTAGGCTACATGTTAGATGAAAAAGGAATGGGTGATTTAGGCTACATGTTAGATGAAAAAGGAATGGATGATGCAGAGTGTAGTAGGAAAGTTGCTAGTGGTAGGAAGGTGGCTGGTGCAATTAAACCTTTGGTAAATGCAAGAGAACTAAGCCTTGAGTACTGTATGGTGTTACCGGTGTTAATGTATAGTAGTGAAACAATGGTGTGGAGTAAAAGGAATAGATCAAAGGTACAGCCTGTTCAGACGGATAATATTAGGGGCTTATTGAGTGCGAGTAGAACTGATTGAATGAGGAATGAAGGTATTAGGGACTTGTGAGCACGGTGTGACGAAAGGAGCAAATGAGAGAATTAATGGTAGTGTATTAAGATGGTTTGGTCATTTGGGAAGGATGAAGGGTAGTCGATTGGTTAAGCGGGTGGTTGAATAGGGGTGAGTGTGTAGGGAAATGACAAGGTTTAATTAGGGGTATGAGGGAGTGACAGGGAGGAGGGAGACTTTCTTGGTCGACTTAGGTCACGTTTTTTATACTTAACGATTTTGTTTCCGCTGCATGTTTGAACACCCCCAGTTTGTGGGGAGCCGAGGGTGAGACTGATGATATATATATATATATATATATATATATATATATATATATATATATATATATATATATATATATATATATATATATATATATATATATATATATATATATATATATATATATATATATATATATGAATGTAAAGTTATCTTCCTCTAATTGTGAAATTAGTCGTCATTTGTGATTTATCACCCAAATTCCGACTGCATTATCTATATATATATATATTATATATATATATATATTATATATATATAGTTATATATATATATATATATATATATATATATATATATATATATATATATATATATATATATATATATATATATATTTTTTTTATATATATATATATATATCTGTATTTATATACCCACATATCTATTACAAATACACATATATATATATATATATATATATATATATATATATATATATATATTATGTAAACGAAACATTTTATTTAATTAACAAAAACAATATAAATAAAACAGGTTTAACTAAACATCTTTAATTAATAAATCTTATTTTAATTGTATTATTATTATTATTATTATTATTATTATTATTATTATTATTATTATTATTATTATTATTATTATTATTATTATTATTATTATTATTATTATTATTATTTTCAGTAGTTATAGTTATAGTTATAGTTAGTTATAGTTATAGTTATTATTATTATTATTATTATTATTATTATTATTATTATTATTATTATTATTATTATTATTATTATTATTATTATTATTATTATTATTATTATTATTATTATTATTTACATTAATGATTATTATCAGGTACGTTGTTATATTATGCTCTGTTATAACTTATTCTGCTATGTTTTTTGTTGTTATTTTGTTATGATATGTGTTATTATGATGTTATATTATGCTATGTTGTGTTATGTTATGCCAGGTTGCGCTATGTTATATTATGCTATGTTGTGTTTATTTATATTGTTATTTTCTGCTATTTATGCTAGACTGTGTTGTGCTGCTCTTATATGTTGTGTTATGTTCTGCTATGATAAGTTATGCTATGTTTTGTTATAATCTGCTATGCTGTGTTATGTTTTATGTTACGCTATGTTAACTGAGTAAATGTTTTTTTTATGTTAAGTTCTACTTTATCGTGTTATGTTCTGCTATGTTTTGTTATATCATGTGTTATCTTCTGCTATGTCACGTTATGATATGCTGTGTTATGTTCAACTATATTACGTTTTGTTATGTTTCGTAATGTTATATTATATGCTGTGTTTATGTTTTGTTATATTATATTATATTATGATATATTGTGTTGTCATGCTACGTTATGTGATACAATGTCGTGTTATATTCTGCTGGGCAATGTTGTTTCATTTTATGTTATGTTGCTATATGCAATGTGTTTTATAGTATTTTAATAAATAATTTTGTTTTATTATCCGATGGAAAGTTCGATAATAATATTTTTGCGTGCGTAAATCAATTTGAATATCGCAAACAGAGTTTGCGCCAAAAAAAAACGACATATATATATATATATATATATATATATATATATATATATATATATATATATATATATATATATATATATATATATATATATATATATATATCTATATATAGTTCCAAATAAATAGATATATATATATATATATATATATATATATATATATATATATATATATAATTCACTAAAAATATATATATACCTAAATATTATATTTATTGCTACATATATGAAATTATTGTTCAAATACTATTATGCATATTAAAAACTGATTAACATAAATAATAATAATAATAATAATAATAATAATAATAATAATAATAATAATAATAATAATAATAATAATAATAATAATAATAATAATAATAATAATAATAATAATAATAATAATAATAATAACAATAATAATAATAATAATAATAATAATAATAATAATAATAATCTTTATTTAGTCAAAAAAACGAAAAGTTTGCAACATTGTATAATTCAAATTACAAATTATTATGGGAAATATTATTTTTAGCTGACAAGGGCTGCTGGGGTGACGAATACTTCCTACGAGTCTATTTTTCGCCTAATAGTTTCTTTTATACACAAACATATATAATAATAAATTATAAGAAGTGGCCTTAACTGTCAACTAGGTTGACCCTGAGTTCGCGATGGCTGAGCTAAAAGCTAGTTACAGTCACATTGCTTGCTAAAAGCTATACTAAGATTTTATTATAACTTTATAATAATAATTTCAGCTGACGTAGATGAGGGGTTAAGAGTGCTCAGAAAGGTAGGTCAACCTCTCTTCAAGTTCATAACAGCCTAAAAGGCTGGTATGTTAGTTTGATGAGATAAAGATTGTCCTTAGTTGTTAAAGATTCAACCTCAACAGTGAGTCAACACCAAAAAAAAATCTTCACGTCAATTTGACCCTAAGTTTAATATTGCTTTTTTCTTATTAATGATTAAGGGTTCGTCATTTTTTTTGGTCAATAATGTAATTGCACCGATTGAAATACTATCTGACAAAAATTACATTTATTGCCGATGAATAGTTTTATGAGTAATTTTAGGTTAGGCTACATTAACTGTTAATGTTAGGGACCCATAACTTCAAAATAAAACTTCTAAAATTTAAGCTTTTAAAATTTGATCGAAATATCCATTTAAATTTGAACAGAAATAGTTTAGTGCGGTCCTATCGACATTTGCCTTAAATGACATCTGATGGAAGGAAATAAGAATCTAAATAAATGAAAATCCCTTATAGGGTTTAATGAACTAAAATTTCCACTGACCTAACCAATTCTAAGCCTAACGAGTCGTAACGCCGCCTACACATAAACCAAAGTTATATAGCGCTATAACACTTCCATTTACAGGTAACCGAGTCGCATATAAATTCTAACAATTCTAACAACCCAATAAGTTTGAGTACTAAAATGTTGATTATGATAGAAAATAAGTATGGCTTCTGCAATATTTTAAGGTAAATGCCCATTCGGAGTTTCGTCGTCAAAAGACTTAAATTTTAATTGCTTGAATAAATTGAGCTACATAAGGGGACTAGCACAAATGGTAGACAGGGAAAATGGTCAACAGGTTGAATGGTCGACACATAAAAAAAAATAAAAAATTCGTACAGCCCGCCGCAGGCGTTAGGTTAGGTTAGGTTAAGTTAGGCTAGGTTAGGTTAGGTTAAGTTAGGCTAGGCTAGGTTAGGTTAGGTTAGGTTAAGTTAGGTTTTGTTGGTTAGGTTAGGTTAGGTTAGGTTAGGTTAGGTTAGGTTAGGTTAGGTTAGGTTAGGTTTTGTTGGATTCGTTAGAGAAGCTCTAAATCCAGATTTTTTTTTTTTCCAAATGTCGACCATTCGGTCCTTGCTTCCTACACATAATTCTTAATGTGGAATGAAGAATTTACGTTGATTTTAAAAGGAAGATTAGAAAAAAAAAAATGAAAGAAAAATTTTTAAAAGAAAAATAGAAATTTATTAAAAATTTTCTCAATTGGTTTTTCGAGAGTTAACCAATTTGCCAATTAACCACGTTAACCAATTCTGAATTAGTAATTACTATTTTGTTTAAAGATCGTACCTTATGGTCATTAACCTATTTTAGGAGTGTAATTACTCTAGGTAATTGCTGCCTAGTATCCGAACGAGGAATCCACCCTGGCTCTTTGTCTCGCAACTCAGTCGTTCTACCGATATATATATAT
>JABUQX010077668.1:65000-67500 GCA_015478945.1 Trachelipus rathkii | reverse complement strand
CTTCATATTCTTCTTCTTCTTCTTCTTCTTCTTTTTCTTCTTCTTTTTCTTCTTCTTCTTCATATTCTTCTTCTTCTTCTTCTTCTTCTTTTTCTTCTTTCTTCTTCTTCTTCTTGTGACTCTCAGAAATTTATCATCCCAGTTTGTCCGAGAAAGTAACAGGATTATGGCATTACTCTCAAATGGCGATTTTAAATATAGCTTAAAGTTAATCAAAATATATAAACTCAAAAGAAATCTCACCTCCGAGTCCTTTAATTAATAAAGTGAGAAAGAAAATGAAATTTGTGAAATAGAAAGTATATTGCTTAAAAGTTTAATTAGAATGGAGTATCGGTAATATGTTTTGCCGGTTTCAACTTCGGCTCCGGTCTATGATTTTAAAATACTCCGACGCCAGCTCCAAACAATTGCTGCTCCTCCCCCAAAAAAATTTTCTGCTCCGACTTCGCAATCCTGAATAGAGCGGACTTAAACAAGATAGTTAATTGGTTATTCAAAAGGATTCTCAGAAAGCTGACCTATGTCAGTGAGTGGGATGAAGGAGTCACAAAAGAAAGGATAATGGAAAATTGAGCTTTTCTGCTTTTTTGTTTTGCTTTTGAGAGCGGACCTTACCAACGAAGGGCATATGCTGTCCCTCCAGGAAGACAAAATACTGTCCTTCAGGATATCACGAGTTCAAGGAAGTGAGCCACTCGCAATGAGAGCTTGTGATGCTCTCTAGAAAATTGTGTGAAAAGAGAAAAGATATCTTTTAGTGGTTTCCCATGCAAAAAAAAATTAAAAAGTTAAAAGAGTGAAAAGTTGCCAAAGTATATATATATATATATATATATATATATATATAGAGAGAGAGAGAGAGAGAGGAGGAGAGAGGAGAGAGAGAGAGAGTATATATATATATATTATTATTGTTATTATTATATATATATATATATATATATATATATATATATATATTAACCAATTGATTCATAAGGGATATAGACTGAAAGATAAATAGGGTAGAGCTTACGTGCAAACATATTTTATATAATATCCGTCAGGTGGAAGCACTGGAGGCCTTTTTAATAATCACAATCAAAGTCAATTTTCATGAAACTTATATGATATGCTTAAAATGACCTGAAAATAAGGAAAACGTAAAAAAAATAATCTAGAAATGACCTTGATAAAAGACATGAAATCGCCTCATCCCAATGGACAAATTTATGAGTTTCCCAATTTCACATTTGCATGAAAAACTAATTTAAAAATACAAAGATACAAATGCATGGCACTCAATGGGGTCCTCCGCTCACCTTACCTCCAACCGTGACTGGAGGCAAAATAAAAAAAAAAATATATATATATATATATATATATATATATATATATATATATATATATATATATATATATATATATATATATATATATATATATATATATATATATATATATATATATATATTTCCTTAACACCATAATGCTATATAAAATGTATCTGGCATCTTTAAAACTAATTTGACATATTATAAATATCAAACTTTGAGACAATAACTTTTCTGAAGGTCATTTCTCTAGATTATTTTAACTTTTTTTTTCATTACAATTCATTTTAATTTTTAAACATTCCCTAAAAGATTCATGAAAATCAACTGGAGTTGTTATAATTGACAAGGTATATTCTCCATATCAAATTTTATAGGACTTCATAACTTTTTTCAGAGATATTTGTCGAGTTATACTTTGTTTTTCCTTCATTAAAGTTCATTTCAAAAATTTCATATAAGTTTTATGAAAATCGGCTTGGACCATGGAAATTAAAAAGAACCCGGCACTGTACTCATAGTTAACAAGCTGTAACGGTGGAAAAGACAAAATTACGTGCCAGTCGCACTGAAGCATTCATTCCATTGTGTTGTGTTTGCAACATCTTTATCCTTTCCTTGAATACACTGGAAAAATAGTCACAAGGAATTCCAAAAGAATCGTTGGGGCAACTGTCAATACTGTCACAACGAATGTCCCAAGGAATTAATTGCTGGAACATTGGCTGTTGCAAAAAAAATCTGGTGTGACATTTTAGTCACTGAATCTTCATTCATTGGGACTTCATTTTGTTTCAACTAATATTTTAAATATTCCAACGACCATTATTCAGAATATTTGCTTCCGAAATGAGTATATCAATATTCAAAATGTGTGTCTATGCATAAAACATACAGAGTAGAATAGATAGATTAAATATGCATGAAAAACTAGTTCCCTTCAATTATTAACTAGTTTCATTTAGTCGTCCGAAATTCCTGAAAAAATAATGATTTTTATAAACATTTTAAAAGCTTTCAAAATCGTACGTATAATTTATAGACTAATTTCAACATTTGTAGTAAATGTTTAATTTTCTTTTGTGACCTCACTTTCAATACCTCAACAATCCCTGGAACAATGTGGAACAATGGCTAACGAATCGGTGCATTCCAAAAGAAGTCACAACATTTTGTTGAGACTT